>VZUI01073386.1:0-43049 GCA_013401135.1 Cettia cetti
GGCTCTGAGCTCTCCCTGGAGCCTTCTCTTCTCCAGGTGAGCACCCCCAGCTCTCCCAGCCTGGCTCCAGCCCTTGGAGCAGCTCTGTGGCCTCCTCTGGACTCTCTCCAGCAGCTCCATGTCCTCCTGCTGTTGGCCCCAGGGCTGGAGCAGCTCTGCAGGTGGGGTCTCACCTGAGCAGGGCGGAGGGGCAGAATCCCCCTCCCCTGCTGCCCACGCTGGGGATTCAGCTCAGGGCACAATTGGCTTTCTGGGCTACAAGCTCACGTTGCCAATTAAATGTTGCACATAATTGCTTTGCATGCACATAAAGAGTTATCTGCAGTGCTGGTATGTGGCATTTATTGCATTTGCTGTGTGATTTCACTGCTGTGTCTGGCTGTGTCCCCTTACAATTTATTGATTGTCTCTGCATATGACACCGAATTACCCACAGCTCTGAGATGGGGTTATTCCTGTTACTCTCTAGGGATTGTATAATTGAAAATAGAAGGAAGAAGCTTCCAGAACTTTTCTGGATGCTCTTCTAGTCAAGGGAAGGAATGAGGAAGTCAGGGCCATCACCAAACACAGTCCTGACTGCCTTTAACCTTGACTTGTTACCTCCTTTTTCCTTGTGTCAATGACTTGGCTGTACCTGGCAAATTAAGGCATCAATAGGCTCCTTCCAGCAAGAAACAGCTTCAACTTAGCCATTTTAATTCCAAATAATCAGTATTGTTTCCTTTAGCCTGTTATTATCAGCTGAATGCATCCTTTCAGATATAGGATAGAAAATATGATCAGAATATAAATGCTGAATTAATTTAAAATCCATTAGGTTTAATATAGCAATGTCTCTATAACAGCTCAAAATATTGTTGAGAAGAAAACAACACACGCTCTTGCTGCAGAACAAATATTGGCTTTAGCTGCTTTTGCAGTATTAAAATGTCTTTCCTATTTTGAGTAGCTGAACTTTATGGAGAAAACTATTTATATCGCTTTTTCAGCTCAAAAGGGGAGATAACTAAGCTTGGGCACTTATTTATATTTGTAAATGAGTGGAAAAGTATGGTTTATTTATAAAGGAGCCTATATGCATATATTAGTGTGTAGGTTTTACATCCAGATTGTTCACTCCAACACTCTTTTTGTTACTTTGCTTTTCTGAAGTGAATTGGGGCTAAATAGTGAGGAACTTCCTGTAAGTACTGACCTATGTCAGCTGGATTCATTGAGACTTTAAAGTGTTGAAGGGAAGTCACAGAATCAGAATGGTTTGGATTGGAAGAGACCTTGAAAACTTCAGTTTTCAAGACCATTTCAAAAAGACCATTCAGTTCCACCCCCTGTCATGGGCAGGGACACCTTCCACTGGTCCAAGTTGCTCAGAAATTTATCCACAGCTTCTTAGCAACTTCTGCTCATCCCTCCCCACCCTCACAGTGAACAAATCTTTCCCAATATTCCATCCATCCCTGCCCTCTGGCACTTTGAAGCCATTCCCCAGGTCCTGTCCCTCCATCCCTTATCCAAAGTCCCTCTTCAGCTGTCCTGAAGCCCCTTCAGGCCCTGGAATGTGCTGGATGGAACTCCAAATGTTACATATAAAAAGAGAAAAACATGTTTCTCTTGAAGTTTTTTTTTTTGTTTGTTTTTTTTTACTTAATTAAAAACATAAAGCAACGGGAATTTTTAAGACAATATAATCTGAACTCATAAATAATTACATCAATCTGACTTCTCTTCCCTGATGATGAAGTAATTGTCACATTGATTCCACAATCCCTCGAGTAGTGGCTCAGTGATCCCTAAATCCACCAGACAACTAAGAGGAATAACCCATAGCTAAAATAAAATCCTGGCAATAAACTCTTAAAATACACAGAGATTCTACCTTGTAAACCCCTCTAATTAAAAATATGATTTTGTAGCATCAAAATTCACCTGTCCCTGCCATCACATTAATTGTTGTGGTCATGTAGATAAGATTCACTCGTCTGGCTTTTCATGTGTTTAGCTTCCAGCTTGCATAGAAACACTGCAGTTCCACAGATCACAACTCCAAAACTGTGAGATTACATCCCAAATCCTGTTTTACTTGCAGCTGTAGAAAAGTTTTGCACCTAATTTAAGATAATCATCCTTCTATAGTCAGTCAATGGAGAGACACACAGAAGGAAAAAAGTCATAAATTACTTAAGATGCCTATTTGTGATGGGTTGAATTATCCTTTGGATCTGTCAAGTGTAATGATCTTTTATGCTTTCTTTTTCTAAAATAATATCACTTCGCATAATATAAAGTTGGATTTTGAAACTTCACGTAACTGCTCTATTTGAAAAAAAAAGCCATAAAAGTATATGGATGAAGATAATTGCATTCATCACAAATAAAGAGTTTAATATTACTTATCTGTCTTTTTGCCTTTTATCTAGAGATGTCAAAATACATGACAAAGGATAAAAAAGTATCACTTTTGAATTTTGCAGATAGGGAAAATAAGTACTGTCTGTTATTTCCCTCAAAGTCACAGAAGTCTACAGCAATATAGCCCAAGTTATTTTGCCATGTCTAATGCCTTGTCCATTAAAAGATGCTGCTTCCAATAACTTTTCAAGCCAAATGGGATTTCCATTACACTCACAACCTTAGGTTGAAACAGATATAAAATCTGTAGCTCTATTTGAGGAAAAAACCCAACTCTGGATGACTTTCTCATTCACAGGGTCACATTCAAACTGATGCTTTGCAGAATTACCATTTTGTGCTTTTCTTTTAGGGAGAGCAAGAAGGAATCAGCTTTTAGCTCCCCCTCTTCTTGCCAAGAATACTTTATCTTTTCTTCAAGCAAATACTTCTTGTGCTTAATTCCTGAACTTTTCCTTTCTTCTGATCCTGTTCAGCTGAAGGGCAACTACTGCAATGAGCAGAACTTCCTAGAAGTGTTTCACAAAGGCACTTTGGTATTAAAAATGAGAAGATGCTTTTAAAACAGAAAGGAAAGACAAACTTGAAGTCTTTTCTTCTTCATCTTAATGGCTGCTGTGTGTTGTCATCATCATAGCATGTATTAATGGTTTTTTACTTGTCTTAGGACCAGAGAATCATTGAAGTTGGAAAAGATCTTGAAGATCATTGAGCCCAATTGGTGCCAAAGCCACCACTGACTGATGTCCCCAAGTGCCACATCCACTTGGCTTTAAAATGCCTCCAGGGATGGGGATTCCACCACTGCCCTGGGCAGCTCTGCCAGGGTTGGACACCCTTTCCATGAAGAAATTTTCTCAAATATCCAATCTAAATTTCCCCTGGCCCAGCCTGAGGCCGTTCCCTCTCCTTCTGTCCCTGTTCCCTGGGAGCAGAGCCCGACCCCCCCGGCTGTCCCCTCCTGGCAGGGAGTTGTGCAGAGCCACAAGGTCCCCCCTGAGCCTCCTTTGCTCCAGGCTGAGCCCCTTTCCAGCTCCCTCAGCTGCTCCTGGGGCTCCAGATCCTTCCCCAGCACCATTCCCTTCCCTGGAAACACAAATATCATAGAAATTGTCATGCTTTCCCCTCATTTTGTTCCATTTTACCTCCAAGAATCTTCCAGGTTTTACTGCATTTCTTCTTTACTGTAATCACTAGAAACTCTTGACCATTCTTGCAAAATTTAGTGCTAAATATTCTCACAACAATCCAGTGTTTTTATGTTTCACCTAACCCAGCTTTATTATGAAGTTACAGTGTCCTTTACCTTAAGGAAAACTCCTTGTCCATAAGATTCTTTCCTATTCCTGAATCACAGCAGTTGTTCAGCCCTTTGAGAATTGTTAATGTATGACATCTGTGGAATTCAAACTCTTCAAGCCTTCCAGGGTTTTAAAAGATCACTAGCTTCAGTTTAAGGGGGGAAAAGAAAATGTTTTCCATTTTCTAGGGAAAAATAACAGTTTTTACAGGCTAATGGGGCTCACAGATTTCACAACTGACCTTAGTTATGGTGAGAACTGACTGGAAGTTGCATCTGAAAAGCATCATTTGAAATTTGTAATTTTGTTTCATTTTGCATAATCAACTGCAGTGAGGGGTGACAGTCCGTGAAAGATCAAACTGGTTGAGGGACTGTATGAAAAGTTTTCCCATCCATAGGATTTACACAGGGGATTATATTGTGCCAAAATTTAGCATCCTTTAATATATATTAATAAAATAGTATTTTCTCAAGTGTCTCTATTTTATAATGAGAGAAATATTTCAATGTTGGGTTGTTATCTTTCAACAGATATTTAAACATAGATTAATCTAAATATTGGTGTGTGTATGTGAGGAAATGGATAACTTCTTTAAAAATATATGTAATAAGGTATGAAAGTACATATTAAAATACAGGAAACAGCATTAAATGCTTGGCAGCAAAGCTGAATATTTACTGCTTAAAGTACCTTTCAGCATTATTCAAAAGCAGCGTAAATATTGCATTGGTCGTACTTGGAAAATACCAGAAAATATTCCTGATTTATTATGTGGGAGGAAGGACATGAAAAAAGATGTGGTGCTGAAAAATTGTACATAGCAGGAGAAAGAATTGACTAAACAGGAATTTGTAATGCTTAACTTGCTCTGTGGAAACTCCTGCCACTGATTTTGGTTTCTGGTGTATAGATCATCCATCTCTTCTCCGTGTATGTGCTGAGCAGAATTTGGCTGTTGTTTTTTTTTTGGGGGGGGAGGTTTTGTTGTACTTTGAATTCTTTTCCAAACAGAAAGGATGCACATATGAAGCTGTTATAGCCTTCTCCTTAGATAAATGAATGCAAATCTATAATGTGCTATTTTTTCTTTTAATGCTGTATTTTACAGGTCTTTGCCTTTGACCTAAAATACTAATTTTGTCTATTTTATATTTTAGGTGAGTTTAGTAGTGTAATAGCAGTTTTCTCAGTTCTCTATAGTGTCTAATATTTAATTTAATTTTTTTGTCTTGAAAGCTGCCTTCTTAAGCTGAAAAGACACACTAAACAGAATAAACCAAAAATCTTTAGTTTTTAATAATCAAATAGCTCTGCTTTTATGAATTTAAAGCAGTGCCATTATTTTTAGCATGATCATGTTAAATTATAATAATTAATTCAATCATTATAAAATATAAGCTAGAAGGATCTCAGGAGGTTTTTTAGTTCACTCCTCTGCACTACCAAAGTTGAGACATAAAGATTTGGTTGTGAAAAATGGGTTTGATGAAAGATTAAATAGAGGGAGGGGAACAGGGAGGACCCCCAAAATCAGACCTAGAAAACTCTGAAGTGAATGGCTGAAGATAAAGGGCGAGTTTCAGCTCCCAGGTTAAATGCCAGGGACTGGTCTTAGCATAACTTATCTTTTAATTAAAATTATTTCAGCCTTTGATTATAACCACTGATCAGTGACATATGTTCCAAGATAAATCCATTATATAATGAATTGATTCTCCTTCTTTAGGCTCCTTATTTCATTAATTACACGAGTTGAAAGGCTGTAGTTGGAAACAGGAATAGGCAGCAGGAAAGGAGAAATATAGGAACCCTTCTGGGTGAGCTTCGGGGTCCTCTCTTTGGTTTTGATGCTAAATCATTTGCCTAAATTTTCTTTATGTGGTACTGTCAAAGTATGCAGCCTTTTGTGGTTCTCAGACTGAGCTTCTTCACTCCTGACAACTGCTCTGGGAATTTTCATTCTCATTTCATGTGAGTTTCATCTGACTCTGGAGGATGTGAAGCAAATGTGACTTCAGGATGTCTCCCCTTTGCTCTGCAGTGTGGCCAAGCCCTCTGAAAACAGGATAACCCAAGCTGACTGGAATTTTCCCTGTATAACCTTCTACAATTTTTCATGGACAGTATTGAAATCCAGAGTCTCACTTTTGGCTAAATTTGAGTTATATCAGCTGTCAAAGATCCCTGCTCACTTTTCCTGGTTTTGCTTATTATGAGAGTGCTCCAGATACCTCATGGATGCTGAAAATATTTGATAATTGAGTTGTAGCTTGATTTTCCTAAAAAAACCTGTCATTTCTACATGATGACAAATGTGATATTTGTTCAAAAATGTTCTCTTCATCTCCAGGTTTGGTTTTTTTTGGTGTTGTTTGGGGGGTTCTTTTGGGTTTTTTTCCACTGAAATAGGAATTCCAGTTCCATACAATCCTTAGAGCATCCCTGGCTTGCACTGCTTTTGTGTTAGAAATATGTTTCTGTGTCCAGTTTGTTTAGTTTTGGGCCACCAGTAGGTATTTTGACAAGCAAAGTCTAATCAAATCAGTGGAAAATTACGGTCCTTGTGATAAATCTGAAAAGTTTTAGCAACATGCTTCTGGCAAGCTCTTGCAGTGAAGGACTCAAATAATGATTTTCTGAAATTTAGAATTTGGCCAAGTATAAACAGGTTAGCTTGAGGACATTGTGATAGCTGCTGTCTCTTGGATAAATTTCAGAGTACCAGTGGAAATTATAGAAGTGTTAGGGTTATTAAGAAAACAGTTGGTGAAATGAATATCAGGAGGGTTGGTAAATGACCTTGATAAAGGGATTGATACTGTTTCCTCATATCTTCTGACAAGTCTCAGGAGGACTTGGGGGAAAAATTAAAGTCAACATCATGCAAAACCAAGGTGGGGATATTAAGTTGTGAGGACATACTTTCCAAAACAAGAAAAGCTTGAGATTTTATCCACAGAAGAGATAAAAAGAAACTGAGCAAGGGTAGTCTAGAAAAAAGTGAGTGAGGTTTATATTTCTTTTCCAAGTGATGTTTGGAGATTCACATGTTTTTTTTCCACTTTCAGTCGTCTCTTTGGTATTTATTTCATTTAACTTTCTCTTTCTCTTTTTTATTGTCTTTTTCTCCTTCCCCCTGTTTTTGTGCCTTTCCCTCTCTCTTTTCTTCTTAGGTGTAAAACAGCAGCAGAAGAATATCTACATGTGCCTCCTAAGATGCATTTTCTTTTTAAATAATGATGAGTTTATCCATCCTATTTCTCTTCAAAGCAAACAAAATATTTCACTCGCACTGTGTTTTGGTTATTGCCACAGTGCAAGCATCCTTTAAAAGGCTGTAGCACTTTCAAAAAGATACAACAGTTTTTGGAAAATGTGCAAGAATTGAAGAATATGAATTATTCTAGGGCAAAAGTGTGGATCAAAAAATAATTAAGCAAATTAGAATCTGGTGAAAATAGGGGTGTTAGTTGGAATTCTCAGAAATGCTTTGGAGGCCCATTGCAGTAGATATCACAAGATCCTAAAGAGTGAATTCTGCTCTAAAAACTCCATGCTCTAAGCAACCCATGAGTAAAGGGGTTTGATCAGTCTAATTATGAAGAGCTACAGTAAAGAAGAATTTTTGCTGATGATCCCATTTAATAACCTTGTACTACACAAGTAGCCCCATCAGATAGAAAAGCAGTTTAATTGAGCAGCACTATCTTTGTTCTAGAAGTCTGGTGCCATATCCCGAGTCAAGCAAGTCGTCTGTTCATCAGTGGAGTGTCTTAATTACACCTTTTTGTCTTTTATATTTTTTTCTTGCAACATTTAAATTGCCAGCTTCATTGACCTCAAGCTGCTCAGACTTTGTGTTGGGCCATTTTAAGTACTACATTTTCAATTCTGCTCTTTTTCATTTGTTATTATTGCTGTTTATTCATTGCCAAGGAAATTGGGAGGCGCTTCTTTCTCCCTAAGTAACTTTGCTAAAATAAATTGTAGCATGTATATTCTCTTTAGAAAGAGACCTCAGCCATTCCTGAGATGGTTGCTGTATTCAGCAAGTACTGATGCACCATTTCACTCACATGGAAATGAGGTAGTGAATGAAATGGTGTAAAAGTGAGAGGAGATGTAGCAGAGGAGCACTTGCTCCATCTCATGTTCAGCAGGATTGGCTAACTCAGGAAAACACCACTAGCAGCTGGGCTTGTGAAGTCACAGAAGGAGATGATAAAATAAAATATCAAGGAAAGGTTGTTACATCAGTGAGCAGGAGGCTGAGCTTGTAGAAAAGAAGAAAAGGAAAAAAAAAGAAGGCAGAATAAAGCTAGAAAATTGAAGTAAAAGGGAGGTAAAGTAGCTCTTGCCTTCTGTAGCCCCAGGGCCAAGTGTGTTTGTACAGATGCTGTGAAGGCTCTGTTTGATGGGGGCTTTTTCCTCCAGCAATGCAGAAAACAAAGTCATGTAACATTAGATTTGATGTTCTTTCTTCAGGCCTGCCTTTACTCTCCAGAAAGGATCTCTTAATTTTTCAGGATCAGAATATATGTGTCATATAATTTTAAGTATCCAAGAGGATACTGCAGAAGTGCAAGAACAGATGGAATCCTTCTTTCTCTTGAGCCAAGCCTGCCTCTGCTTCACTTCAACAAATCAACCACTTGAACATTGTTTTTCTTTGGGCTTTTTTTATAACATGTCCAACTTTATGGTTGCATCTAAGGGGATGGAATTCTTTGAGTTATAATCAAAATCAACAGTTTTTGAACATTTTTTCCTGCAACTTGAAAGACTCAGCTGTAATTCCTACTATGCATCTACTAAGTCATGGTGCTTTTCTATTGCTTACCATGAGAATGCTGTTTTGCTCCTCAAATGGAATAATGGACTTTCTTAAACAAGTAACACATTCTTTATTTTTAAAACTTACTTTTAAAAGTGCCATAAAGAACTTTTTTAATATATAAAAACTACTGTAAAAAAACAATTTGGGATTACTTTAGTCAGTGTACAGGGAAGACTTCTACCATATTTGGAAAGATTTAGGGTAAAGACAAGAAGAAGTTGAAACCAGAATTTTATAGCAGGCATGGATAGGGTCAGTGAAGAAAGAACAAGTGTGGAGGGGATTCTGTGAAAAAGGAAAGGATAAAAAACGACATTCCATTTCTCTACAGTTTATGATGAGGGATATGTAGGTATAGTCTTAACATTGGAAACAAAAAAAAGGTAATATATATATATTTCTGTTCAAGTTCCAGGTTTTTTCCCAAACTTTTCCAATCTTTCTAAATATTTGGTTACCATATATAGGGAGCTAGAACTTTCCATTCACATTTTCTACCCAATCTCAAAAAAATCATGAATGTGGGATGCTACCAGCTGCAGACAATTCATATACTCAATACCCCATGGCCTGTGAGTGGATGACTCCAGGAATTTAATTTCTCTGGGCAGATCAGTGATATTCTGTGAAATATCCATGTGGATTAACTGTGGTGTCCACTAAAATGTCATTTTTTAGTCACTGAATCGAATTTCTCCTGTGTGTGATGGATGCATCATCTGAGTCATATGGATTTCCAGGGAATGTTCTTGTGATGAAGGGACTCATGAGACTAATCTCTGATGATTCTGCCTTTGCCATGTCACATAGTCTTTGGAAAATCATGGAGAGTACAATCCTACTCCAAACTCCACTTGTCTCAAATGCAAGGGTCAGACTTGATCTTGTGTTCAGCAGAATTATGTCCTAATTCAGAATATTTGCCCGGGATGATTGGACTGAATCCTCTAAGGAAGCTGCCTTCTCTCCCGTGCAAAGACAGCCTGGATAACTGCTTAGGCTGGATGTCTCATTTCTACATGGTTATATTTTGATTAAATTAAACCATCCCTTTATCTATCTGCAGGTTTTTCATATGCAAATGAAGGTGTTCATGTTTCATTTTTATCTTTTTTTCCCATAGAAGCAATCATTAGGTATGACCCAGAGCTGATTGTGCTGCGCCATACAAGTGCACGGTACTTCAGGAATCATAAAGAGGAGAAACAGGATAGGAAGGCAAAACTGGATATGTGTAATCACATTTTATGTCACTCCTTCAAAGCTGTAATGACCAAAAGTACTCGGCAGAGCATCCATCATTTCCTGGAAGAAAAGAATATCAGACTATCCAGTATTGATTTTTTTTTAAAGGGAAGATTTCTAGATTTGTGTTCGTGGTTTACAACTCCCTTTGTCAGTGTTCCTTCTAGCAACTCCCAGCTGCCTCTTGTTAACATTCCTTCAGACATTGCTGGTACAGGAGGTCAGTCTGAAAGACTCTGTGTTTTGAATTAAGTTCTTTTTTATAAGATGCCTTATGCTTATTAATTAGATGAGTCATAGACTTGATTCACCACAGCGTTTATATTTACAGATAGTCATGAAAGAATTACTCGAAGACCATGAGCTAAATCCCTAAATGAAAGTTTTCTTCTAAATGCATAATGGTAAAATTCCAGGAATCGTTGAAAAGGAATTATTAAAAACAGAAAAAACAACAGAAAAAAAAAATCAACAAGAAACCCCAAACTAATAAAGCATGAAAAAAACCCACCACAATTAAGAGCAGGAAAGATCACACCTTAGAAGTATAAAATAGCAATGGAAACATAAGGAAAATAAAAAGATGAGTGCATGCAAGCTTTCTTTTATAAAATGCCATAGATGCTGGGATTAATGATCGTTACATGATAGGTGTAAACAGATAACATCAGTCTTATGTCAGCATTATGCATAATTGATAATATCTCTGAGATTTCTTTTCAAACAATTACATTTTTTAAATTAATAGAACAGCTTTCATGGGATCATTATAAAATTTGGAGGACTATAAAGTCACCAGTATTAATAAATCATAGGATATTGTACAGTTATGCTGAATTAAGAGACTGTTTATATTTACTTGGATATAAAAATATCATTGGATATCATATATCCAGAGAGTTAAAGAATAATAATTATGTTTAACAAATGTATGTTCTGGTGGGGAAAAAAAGGAGCAAAGAGTGCTAATAACTGAATATTATACTGGAAAAAATAAGTCATTTTTGCTTTTACCAATATGCATCTTCCCAGAGGGAAGGTAATTTTAGAACAGGAAGTCTAGATCATAAATTGATTGATCCTTGTGGATAGAAGCTGGGTCCTTCTAGAAGGAGTGGCATAAATGGATTTATTATTATTTTTCAAGGCAGGGTGGGCTCTGACTGAGGAAGGGCTCAGTCTGCCTCAGTGCTTATGCACCTTTGAAAAACAGAAGGGTTCTCATTGATTAATCCCCCAACCATTTTCACCATCAAAGGTAGAGAATGAACAGAATTCTTTTTCTGCAGACCTTGATTCATCCATCTTGGGACATTTATCACAATACAGTTGGCATTTGCTTTTTGCAGCTTGGCAGAGCTCAGCTTTTCAGAGCTGCTTTGAGGTGGCCAAGCCAAGGCCAGCACAGGGGATGGCCACAACAGTCAGGCACAGGAACCAGGTGGAACAAGGTGTTTTATTTCATGTAACTCAGACACAAACCAGGTCCCTTTTTCTTTTTTTCTTTTTCTTTTTTTTTTTAAAAGAAAATCTTATCTGCACAGCATCAACGGAACTTGTTAATTCAAAAAGCACCTTGGGAAGGAATGTGGGGAGAGAGTTGCAATTCACAAAAACTTCTTCTTGTCCCTGACCTTTCCATTTCAGCACCTGCACACTTGCACAGGCTGCTGGGCCTCGTTGTTAAATGCCAGCCCAGAGTTACCAAGGGATGAAATATTATCAATTATTTAAAAAATTGCCTTTCAAATGAAGATCAATACAAATCCTGCTGTTGAAGCAAGCAGAGCTACATGCAGACATGTGGGAGAAGGAGGAGGGGTTTGTATTCCGAGGCCTGGCCCTGTTGTATATAGCTAGAGACACTTTACATATTTATCAGAGTAGAGATCTCTATTGAAAATGTATTTTTATGCTCAGATCAAAATGTTGGAGGGTTTTGTTAATAATTACTACATTCCCCCATTCCTTTATTGTCTTACTCCTGGTTTTTGCACTTCAAGCTGGTGTTTACTGTGAGCAAAAACCCTATTGCATTAACAGACATAAAATTCAGGTGTAAATTTACTTGGGGGAGAAGAGAACTCAAGTGATGGTAGCCTTAACACTCCTTAAAACTTCTAATATGTGCTCCAGGTCCTGTGATGTACAGGGGCTTTGCAGATGGAAATTGTATTTTCTGCTCCAAATGGAAATACATTAAATCCTGATCCAGTTTGTTCTGGGAAGCTGCTTGAAGAACTCTGAGGTATAGACAATACTCCCTAAATACTCTGAATTAACATAATTAGTAATAAATATTACTTAAGGGTGATAACGGCTTAGGAAATTTGGAAGAGAAAATGCAGAATGCATGAGATATTTTCACCAAGACACTGATCTTGTAGCTGGTAAAAATCTTCATTTTAAAATGCTACAAGAAGATTTTAATCCATTTCAAAGTATTTATCTCAAATATCTTTGGGGTTGGTTAGAAATTTGGTTTTGGTTTTTTTTTTACTTCTAAGACCTTGCATTGTGCCAGTCAGGATCCTTCCTCTTGCCCAAGAATCTGATCAGTCTTGGATTGCAAATCTCTGGCAGGGTGTAGGAGCCCCTACCAACTGCATGTATTCCACATATTTTCTGAATTTAAGAGAAGGAAAAATGTTTTCAGAGAAATCTCATTTATTCTGGGTACAGACATATATGCAAATACAATGAAAACACAATTTCTGTTTGTGATTCTTCTAATTAAGCTTGTCAGCATAATCCCTTAATTGAAAAAACTTGGCACATTAGTTTCTTTTTAGTATTGGTAGGATAATTAATATTTTAAAAAAATTCTAAAGGTTTTCTATTGCTTTTTAATAGTTAAAAGAAAATTACATGATTCAAGATAGACTATCCATAAGTCATGGGTCTGAAACTTTATCTGTTTTAACTCTTTGATTTTCTATTCATCAAAGATATTCCATGTTGGAAAACAAAAATTAGAAGACAGTATCAAAGGCAAAAAAAAAATTGAAGAAATTATCTCATTTTTCTCTTCTGACCTGCAAATTACTGCTGTTACAAAATATGCCCAAAGAACAAAACACATGAGGACACTTAATTATCTTGAAAACCTTCAGAAATCAAGGTTTCTCTTCCATGCCTGCCTGGTATTATTTTTTTAAGCACTTTGGAAAATTTTATCTGAGATGAGATAAATGCAGCTGCACATTTAAATGAAGATTTTCTTTAGGCTAGTAATCTCATTTACTGCTCAGCAATTTGAATTCAAGTCAAGACAGTGCAATTAGTGTCATCATCCTGCTGGGATTTCTCATTGCTTTGTGGTTGTATTTACTGTTAGGACCAGACAACTCATATCAAGAATAAGTCAAGATAATGCATTATTAGAGGGGGAATATGTCAGTAATTTTTGCTGCTGCAGCCTGATGAGCTGGACTTCCCTTCAGACATCGATTCTGTGAGAGCTAACAAGAAGGTCTCATTAAAATACTTGACAAACTTAATAAATTTCTATTTCAACACAGAGATTAATTTATTTCAAATGACATTCTGGAAAGTGTTTGGGTTTTTTCTTTTTTTTTTTTTTTTTTTTCCCCTCTTCTTTTAATTGTTGCTGGCTTAAAATTGTGCCAGCTTTGAATATTTATGTTACAGGTATTAAAATTTTCATTTGGAATCATAGCAGCCTACTTTTATCCTTTTAAAATATATATATATATATATTTTTTCCCTTTTTTTTATGGAAAATCTTGTTTGGATGTGTGATTTTGTACATGATCTGTGTCAGTATCAGTGCACTCCCTGAACCCCTCTAGTGATGACTGTGAGTAGCCCATTGCAGGAAAAGTAAAGGTTTTTCCTGGGATTTCTTCCCTGAATATTCTGCTGCTAAATTCAATAATTCCATGGCAGTAAAGAGGAGATCTCCCCACTGCCCAATCTGTTAAGTCAGAAAGACTGCAGGCATAGGGGAATTTTTTAGAAGAAAAAGGTGTGAAGGGATGAATCAAAAGCAGAGGGAGGACACTTTAAACAAAGCAGGTGTAGGTTACATTTGAATTGCATGGTCAATGAATAGTTTAGTGTCAAAACTTAGATAATTGTTTAAAAATAAATATGTATAGAGCTGGAGGGGCATGGCTGTGTGTCGTGGTTTGGTGGGCAATGTAAAGTGTGCAGTAGTGTGTTGTGCCAGAAGCATTTCCAGTTTCCTGCCATTAAGATGTTAAATGTGTACCTGGTTTTAAACCTTTAAACTGAATAATGGGATTTATTTGAGAGGATTGTTCATATCTCCCAACTGCCTTAATGCTTCAGAGGCAAAGCAGCTGGTGCTATCACAATTTCTCTCTCCCTGTCTCTATATTTCTCTGTGTTTTCATAATTAAGGAAATATTTAGAAAGACTGCCCTGCTCTTCTATAGATCCTTTTCTGTGTGTATTTGTGACTCAACCCTGCATAAGATGACTTTTGCCCTGGCTAATAAATATGCTTCTCAAAAGATGATCCTTTTCTTATTTGCTGTTTCTTCTACTTGGAATATGCAGTGTTTAATTGAGGGTATCTGAGTAAAATGAGGGAATGGTGAAGAGAAAATTCCATGGAGCCTGGAGAATCCCACCACAGAAGAATTGCTCAGATGTCTTCTCTAGAGTTTTGAGTGTGTTATGCACCATTCATAAGATTTTTTTATCTTAAATTTGATCCTCCAGTTCTGTAGTAGCAGATAAAATGTTGGAAAATGTCAAGATTAGCAAAATGAGTAGAAAATCAAAGATAAAACAGTTTCAAATTGCTTAGCTAGTGAGGTTCTAGCAAAAATTTTAATCAGGATTCACCTGTCAGTTGTTTTATTGTAATATAATTTGTTGGTTTACTGCTTGCTGCTCTGGCTGTGCATCGGATTGTCCACTGAATTTGGGGTTTTTCTTTGTATAACTGAATAGCTTGAGCAACAACCCTTCAACAGGGAAAAACACCAGCAGAACTTAAAGTCATTTGAGACTGATTCAAGATGTTCTAAACAAGCTTGGAACCAGGTGAAGTTATCCAAGGGGAAAAAAAAAATAATTTTAAGAACCTTCTTTTACTCTGAAAATAAAATCAACAGGTAAAAGCAGCACTTGCCAGAGCCATTCAGAGTTATGAGCAGGGCCATGTTCTGACTGCACTGCAAAACTGGAAAGAGGGAGGGGAAGAGACACTGAAGATACCTTAGAGGTTTGGAGGGTTTTTTTTTATTATTTTTTTGGTATTTTTTTAATATCCAGCCATTTTATTTAGTGTCTCCAGTGATGAAGTGCGAGAGGAAAATAAAACTGCTGAGAAATATGATGATTGTTGTAGAGCCAGTGAGGTGAGATTCTCATAAAGAAACCTAAATTGCAACATTTCAGTTGATATTGGAATCCTTGGGGCAACAAGATTTCATCCCCAAATGGAACAGATGTTTGATAAATTGAATTTAGGAGATTTTTGCCATCTCATCTTTTGTAAACTCCACTTGCCCATGGGTTTGTCTGCTCTTAAGCCTGGCCTAGACTGAGGGAAACAGAAGCCTCTTGTAGACAGCAGAACTACTGAAGTCTCTTAGGGGTGTGGGAATTGTGGTTGGGCTCCCCAGGGAATGGTGGAGGTTGGGTTGGCATTGCAGACATTTTGTGACAGTTAGGATGTGTCCCCTGCACTTTCCTGAATGTGAATTTTCAGAGCTGCTAGCACCCTTCTATGAAGCTGTAATGAACCTGGGAGAGTTTTTGTGGTCTCTTTTGAGTAGGATCATGTTCCAGCTCACACAGGTGTGGAAAAGTGTGGAGGAGGGTTCACAGCCACAAACCTCAGGCTGCAAACAGCACAGGACTCATATTCAACAAATACAGACCTTCTGCTTTGATTCTCTGAATCTTAAAAGCCCCATGGTTTAGATTTTAATTAGTAAATAAATATTTAGTTGTGATAAGCACGTTGATTAAAAGTGCTTAGATTTATTGGAAAAGACTTTTATTTGGCTAGACATGTTTATCAGCTAGATTTGGATCCTGTGATGCTAAATGCTCTATACTGAAAGAAAATTACATTTCCTGCCCTAAGGCAAAAACTTCATTTATGTACTTTCCTAAACAGAATATTGGATGCAATTTGCTGCTGCTGCATTTTTTTGACTTCTTAATCAAATGTTGTTATTTATTTCACAGGCATTTCTGCAGTGAGATTATTTGAATTTTAAAATGGCCAAGACTGTGACTTTAGGCTTTGTGCATCTTGGAAGGGGTTTCCTGTGTAGGCACTGGGAAATTCTTTATTAGCAATCCCCTTGCAAAGCTGTGACAGGCACAGAGCATATGGAAATACCTGAATCACAGATCCAGGGACTCTCTGCTCTTCTTAGAACGTGCTCTGGTTCATGAACCTGGCAGATATTTCTGGAAAAAATTAATAAATACTACAGAAAAATCAGTTTGTATATTTTATATTTTACATTTTATATTTTATGTATTTATAGGTGATTTGCAGGGGAAAAAGGTTAAACTGGCTGTGTCACCTGCAAGGTTTGGGAACAGAGATGTGAGCAGATGTTAATGCTGGGGCCACAAGTACAGAATTGACTCTGATATATTATTAGTTTTTCAGGAGAAATATACTCTATATTTAGGGAGAGCCAAGCTATGCTGGTTTGCAGATAGTTCATTATGCATTAGTTTGCATATGTAATACAATAATTTTTTCCTGCTTACAACTAAGAAAGTAAAAATTAATAAATGACAGGAAAACACTCGATTATATTTGATACCAGTGCCCCACAATCATCTGGAAAAGTTCTCTGTGTATTCTTAGATTATGAAAATTAATACAACTTTATACATTGATACATTTATACTACCAGAGTGTGTTTCACCCAGGCTTTGGTCTCCAGGTACACAGTTTAAAAGTATCACAGAATCCCAGAATGGTTTGGAGTTGGAAGGGACCTTAAAGACCTTCTTCTTCCACCCTGACACCTTCCACTGTCCCAGGTTCCTCAGAGCTCCATCCAATCTGGCCTTTAAAACTTCCAGGAATGGTGTCATCCATACCTTCTGTGGGCAGCAAATCAATTCCAAGTGATCACTTCATATGTTTTTCCTACTTCAGGTACCACAATGCTTAGAGCAACTTTGAGAGCAGCACTGTGCAGTTCAGTTCATGGCACATTGCAGCAGGAAAACCTGCCACAGTTTTTCCCTGTGTTTGTTTTGTGTCTTGTACCAGAAGGGTGCCAACCATGTGTGTTTGGGGCAAACTCAGGAGTTTCACCCCAAAAAAAGAGCAGCCTATAATTGTGCTACCTCAGGACCGAGGTTGGGATGAAATTAATTTGTGTTGCTCTTTATATGCATGAGGAAAAGTCACAGAAATCTCTCTTGGAGCCTGTTTTTCTTCATTTCCTCTCTGTGCTGATTCAGCCATGCTGGGCTCTTGCAGGTACAAAGTCAAAGCCTGCCCTTCCTGCAATTCACCTCTTCTTTAGACAATTAAAATCCAGCATTTCAGTGTTCTCCATGTTGCCAGCAAAATGAGGAAAGAGGATAATTTTGTAGACTGCCTTGGGTGCTGTGTTAGCATGGGAGGAATCAGGCTCTGAATGTGCATTTCTCTCTTGTCTGATGCAGTTTAAAACAACTTTAGGGTGGCTGAAATTGGGTAAAATAAATTTTGTGCTCCTTCCCATTCTCTGCCTTCAGGTCCTGATTTGATTCTCTCTTTTTTGGGAATGCCCACCCCAAATTTACATGACAACTCTTCATTTTCATTCACTCTTGCTTGCTGAAGTGGAGCATTGCCAGTTTTGGGCAATGGAATCACAGACTGGTTTGGGGTGGAAAGGACCTTAAAGAGCATCCAGTTCCAACCCCCTGCTCCATCTCTTGCAATGTTTTGCACGACAAATGAAAAAACCATTTTAGGTAATTCATTCAGTTTTCCTAGAAAATCAGAATTTTTCTCCTATTGTGATGTTCTAAAATCTGCCAACTAAAGATCTTCTGCCATTTATCCTGGGAGCATATTTCACCTTCAAAGAGGCATCACTTGGCAGAGCTTGGAAGGTTTCAGGGTTCTTTTTGAATGGCTTTCAACCAGCAGTATGATTATAGTAATAACTTGTGTTAGAGTATTACAGTTATCTCCAGAGCATTCTTAATTGTATCTGTGGAAAGCAATATAATATTGCTCATTGAAATTTACATTTTACTGTTATCTTTAATATGGTCACAATTCTTTCTGAAAAGTGTAAGTACACCTGGGGTGATGGCTCTCATCTTCCATGCTGTGCACACAGAGCCATAATTTTATTTTGTTAATTATATAATTTAGTTACATAAAATGTGCTCAGAAATCTTGTTTTACAAGTAATAAAATTAAAAATAGTAAACTGTTTTATTTACATCGTGAATATGCAAGTTCTATTAATGTAGCTGTATGAAATAGCTTTAGTTAATATTTATGCATTAATATTTATAGATAAATGACATTTGCAATGGAAATTTGCTTGCAGATTCTCCATTATGATATAAAACTGACTTCTGTGGAATATTTAATCAGCCTCACATATTGGCTTCTGATCTTTTCATCCCTACAATTTATGTCGCTTTCCTCGTAAACCAAATTCTTTATATTAGAGTTTGGTTTAAGTGAATTCTCACTCTAACTTACATTTTCTAGAAATCAGTGTGCCAAATATTGCCAGTGTTAGAGGTGGGAAGAGCCTTGTATTGCAACTTATCTTCCTTCAAACTACTGTGGAACTTTATGTCCAATATGTACAAGGCAAAAATGCCAGAATAATTTTAGGGTTTTGATTTTTATAAATCTAGCAGTCACCCCTCTTTCTTGCCCATAAATGAATGAATAAATACATTACATTAAATCAGCTGTAGAGTTCCTTGATAATTTGCAACCGTATATTTTAAAAGGGAAATAAATTTTGCATAACTCACATCATAATTCTGTCACTACTTTAAGCACCCCTATATTTTTATGCCTGTCTCCTAAGGAATAATTAAAGCATCATGTCAAGCTCAGTGATGGAAAAACAAAACGGGTTTGACATCTGAAGCAGGCACAAGTGTCTGAAAAACCTCATAAACCTCCATGAGGGTAGAGAAACAGTGGTGCTGCTTTCAAGACAGTTTGTGTTGCTCACCTTGACACAGCTTGGGACAAATGCCCATCTTCAAAAAAGTTCTAAACACACCACAAACTCACTCTGTTTAAAAGCTTGAAGCTGCAGTCTGTGCTCTTTCATTTTTATGCTGTTGTGTTTTGTTTTGTTTTATTTTTGTGTTACAGAAGCGGGTGCTCTGCCAAAACCTGTGAGGTTTGGGTTTCTTTCTCGGTTAGATTTGACAGGAGATTTTATCAGTTTACATTGCTGCTGCACTCTCAGATAGCTCTTATTTAGACTTCTCTTGAGGAGTGGGTGTCCTTTGGCCACTGGAACAATGTGAACAGTCTCCAAGAGATATCACAATCCCAGACTGCTCCAAATAACTTAAAGGGAGATATTTGATATCCAGTCACAGAATCACAGAGTGCTTTGGGTTGGAGGGGACATTTCAAGCTCATCTAGTCCAACCCCCTGCCATGGGCAGGGCCACCTTCCTCTAGGCCAGGTTCCTCAGAGCTCCATCCAACCTGGCCTTGGACATTTCCAGGTGTGGGGCATCTGAAATATCCACATCATCACAAAAAATGCCCACTTTTTCTCCTGTTTACACACCTGGAAGTTTGGCTTTAATATAATAAAGCACAAAATTCTGCATCTACCTGAAAGGCATAGATGGGCTTAGTCCAAGTGCCCAATAAAGTGTATTATTAAAATTAGGCCTAAACTGCCCAAGCCTTGATAGGAACCTGATTGCTTCTGCTTTCTCTGAAGATTTACAGCATTCCTTATTTGTGCTGTGCCTTGTTTTCCATGAATTATAATAGCAGAGCTAATCAAAACCTGCAATAAATACTGATATCACTGACATTAGATCAGCAAGGGGCATTAATACTCATTGCAAAAAATCCCTGGAAGATAAATTATTGGAGGAAGGACAGGCATTTCAGCTGATTTTATTGTGACACCAGAAATTAAAATCCAGTGCAACACTGACATTAAAGTATGCTCCCATTTTTTGATTTGCTCAGTAATACAATCAGTAACTGTTCAATGCATTTATCATATTTAGTATGTAATAGCTTTGGCCAAGTTAGAAACCAAAATAATAGTCCCCCTCCAAACCCAGCCCAATTCTAATGCTTAAATCCTTATTTACAAATCCTATTCCACTGAAATATTTCTCCTTCTGTGTCTAGCAATTAAGCAGAGCATAATTTGGCATGTTGACATTACTATCAAGCTATGAGATGCTCTCAGGGTGCAGTTACCCACTGAGTCTTTTCCACAGGGCTCAGTTTGCTGCATTTACCAGCCAGGACACAGATCCTGCTGGAACCTGCAGTCGTGCATTAACTCAGCAGCTGAAAAATGTTTAACCTACATCTGGACAAACTTAATTTTAAGCCTAGGAGGAATTAGCAGACCTAGGGTAAGGTGAAAAAAATGATTCTGTTCTAATTTGGGGAAAGGGAAAGAATAAATATTTGAGGACAGGCATGGGCTTTGAGTTTCCTTCAGGCTGCTATCTGGAGCCTCCCAACATTTCTCTTTCCATGAGCCATATTCTGGAAGGGATCTGTGGTCGAGGGGATTCCCTTGGGCTATTATAATTTTTGGTGTATTTTATTCTGGAAGGAGGGAGCATTCTGTCTAGGAGACAGGGAAATCAAGCAAATCTCATTTAGAGAAGCTGTGCCAGTGCCTAATTTCTGTATTGTTAAAGCACAAAATTAAATTCTTGGTAGCTCTGCAGTTTTATATAATTGCCACCATTTTTCACCAAGCAAGGGAAAAAAAATAAACAATGCTGCTTACATTAAGGACCTTACAGTGATGCTGCAGGACCATGTGGCCGATGCTCAGGTCCTTGAGAAGTACAAATATTGATGAGTTCACCCCCTCTTGCCCTTTATCTTTTATTCCTGCAGTCTTTCATCTCTCTGACATTCCACTCTAAAATTCATGGTGTACAGCACTGGATTCCAACCAACAACAGCACCTCAATTCTAACAGTTTTGAGAAAAAAAACCAAAAACCCAATGTTCACATTCAAGATTCATTATTCTGGCTGACCCAACTTTTGTGAGGGAATGAGATTTTACTGCTTTTTCTTCTCTGATGGGAAAAAAAATTTAAAAAATCCATGTTTTCCACCATAACATCTTGATAATTTTCATGAAATGTGTTCACAAGTTTTTCCCTGGCATGTTTTGAAATTGTAAAATACAGAGTCACCAATAATTACTTGAGGAACATAATTTTGGATTCTTTTTTTTTAATCTGGTGGTAGTTTCTGTTTGTAGGTAAAGGTTTCCATCTTAAACCAGAACTACCAAAACATTTTTCTTACCTGCTCTAAGAAAATTCCTGAAGGAATCACAGTTCTGGAGATTTGGATGCCTCTGAGTTTGACTTCAGCAATGGGAGTTAAAAAACTGATTTATCCCTAAAAGAGAAGAGTGTGTGTTCCCAAGTATATTGTCCTGAGGAGCTGAGAGCTCCACCAATAGATTATTTCTTAAATCATTGCAGGAAATACACAGCCTCACAAACAGGTATAAAGCTCTTTAAATGTTCAGAGCTGGAGAAAGGTGATGCAGGAGTTAAGCAAGGAGCAGAAGAGGAGATGAAATTGTTACTTAAATACCAGTTTGTGAAGGGAAATATGTTTAGGGAGTGCATTTTGTCTTGTATGTATTGAAAAGGAGACAGCATTAGGAGGAGATTTTTACACCTAGTGGGACTTTTATGTTGTTGTAGACAGGAATAGAAGAGCAGGATTGATGCTCAGAGTGTAGGAAGCACATCCATTTCAAAACTTCCTTAGATTTAACAGTGTAACCTGTTCTTCCCCCTTTAACATTTTAAAGCTTTATTTTTGTTGGAATTCATTGCTGTGCCAGCATAAAAATACATGAAGCTATAATACAAACCTTGGGCTTGATCCAGGTATGATGAAGTCAGTAGGAGTCTTCCTACTGCCTTTGGATGAGACTTCTGGTCGTTCTCCCAGCAATTATTTATGCCTTCTGAAAAGAAGCATTTTTAACACAAAAGTCAAACCCATTGATAGGCTCGTGGTGGAGTCCTCAAGGGTTTTATTTAAGCCACTCTAAGGTAAGATGCAACAGTACAGAAACCATTGAGTCTCAGTTTGAATCTCAGTGTATTTTTTTTTTTTTAAGCTGACAGAAAGGAAATAATTTCCTATTACATCCATTTTTTAGATATTTGAATAAATTGCCTGATTGTTAGAGATACAAAACGTTCACACTTGAGAAAGAGCACCTTGTGTTTGTAAATGATACAGGAAGTGTCCCCCCCCCAAAAAAAAAAAAAAAAAAAAAGAGAACTGAGAAGAGAAGCAGATGTTCTGAAAATCCTTCACTGTGACCCATTCTGCCCAGAAACAAGCAATACCTGGTGTTCTCCTTCATGTTCTCCTTTATGGCCTCCAGAATCCTGTCAATTTGTGAGAACAGCTTTCTGTCTGAGTGGTTTTTCTGGGTTTGATCTTTGTGAGAGCAGCTGCAAGGGCTTTGCTTCTCCAGGGATAGTGAAACTTGTGGGAGAACTCAGCATCAGAGAGCAGCCAGCACTGGTAGCTGTCAGTGCACAATTTGGAGCCTCATCAAAAAGAACAGAAGGAGCTGTGACAGCCAAAAGGTCTCTCTGGGTTAAGGGATGTGAGGCAGGAGTATGGGAAGAGCTCAGGGATGTGTAAAAAGGTTTTGTGTGGATGGACCCCATTGCAGATTGGGAGAGTTGGATGGGAAGAGATCTTACAGATGACACAGAGCAACCTGTCTGAGTGGAAAGTGTCCCTGCCCAGGTCAGGGGGTTGGAATTAGATGGCCTTCAAGGTCCCTTCCAACCAAAACCATCCTGTGAGTCCATGATGCTGTGCTTTGGGAACAGCATGGAGTGATGGGTGCATTGTGGAGGGCAGCTGGAGGTGTCAGGTGTCACAAGAGACATCAAAGGAAACGAGACAGGTTCCTTTGCAGGTGTTGTGGGTTCTCTCTTTATTGTGAGATGAGCTCCTCTTTTATACAGAAAGTCAGAGGCCAGTTTGATGGCTAATACAAAAGGTAAACCTTTCTACCAATGGGTCATCCCAGAGGGACATCAGAAGAAAGTCCCTCCCATACAAAGAATGTAAACATTTCTATATTTACAAAACATTGTTCTTCTGTTTACCAGAAGAAAGCCTGGGAAAGAACTCTTTTATAACATCAACACTTTCAGGCTTGAATCTCAGGACTACAGTCAGGAAATGTGGGAGTGGAGAGAAGTGAGGATGTTCGCCACAAATTAAGGATGGAGTTGTGTCTGCAGAGGTAGAAAGATCAAAGATCTCTAAACTGCTTCTGAGAGTAGCTGGTAACAGCTCCTGAAGTCATCAGTAAGTGCTGAGTTATCCTTCTCTTTTAGATTCAAGGCATTTTTGAGATAAAAGTTGCATCTGTGATGTTCTTGTGTAATAATTCTTGAATTTGTTTAACTGCTTTTGGAGTTCTTTAATATATGGCTCCAAGATATCTATGACAAATGTTTGTGTGTTAGAAAGTATTTATTTTCCTCTGTCTAATCACTCAGTGCACTTCTCCCCAAGGTCTTGTATAATGAGAGCAATGAATAATTACCTTCTATTCACCTTTTCCATTAAATTTATAAATGCATAGGTCTACCTCTTTTTTTTTTTTTTTTTTCCTCCTGTCTCCACAAAGCTCATTTTGAATGAAAGGATTTTCATACCTTTATTACTCTTGTCTGTATTTTCTGTTCTTTGGCTCAGCTGTGGCGCTGCAGGCACAGGTGCCCCCCACACCTTTATGGGTAATGGTCTCTGTGTTGTTCTCATGCCTTTCAATTTATTAATTCATTTATAAATGTGCTTTTACAAAACATCTCAAGCCAACACAATATTTCCTTCCTGAGTAAGGAAGGAAAATAAGGAAAATAGGAAATATTGTTGTAAATCTACTGTTGGGGTGATGCAACGCTTTAATACGCATCTAGTTTTAACTGTGCTGAATATTTTGGTATTTAAGCAGATTTCACTCCTTCACCAGCTCTAGATCAATTAGAGACATAAAGATGAGCAAAGAACCAAAGCAGATCCCTGTGGGATTCTGCTCATAACTTCCCCTCATTGGCAAAATTGACTGTCTTTGATCTTTTAACAGGATACAGCTCTATGAGGGATTTTTTTTCCTTGTTACCAGATCGTTTCTTGAAGAGCTTCTGTTAATGAATCAATCACAAAATTCTACTGATGTGGTGGTACTGTTCAAGCTTTAAAAAACTTAATTATATCTTGCTCATCTACCCTTACCTGGTGATGTGTCTGTGTGCAGTATGTGGATCTTAAAATCTCTAACATGGTAATTGTGGAGAGAAAAACTGACAACAAATCTTGTACAATTGATAAACAAAATTTTGATAGGAAGTGGAAGAGAAACAGAATGTAAATCTGTATAAATTTAATCAAAATTAAAGGAAAACTATAAAGTACTAAAGTACTTACACATTTTCCTAGCAGTGCTTATGATGAAAAAAAAAGATTTTTTTTTTTTCAAGAGAACATTTATCTTGAAACTGCAGCCTTTGGATATAACTAAGATTTGGAGTGTGTTTATACAATATTCATCTCATAATCCAGGGCTTTTGTGATCATTAAGACTTTATTCCTCTTCCTACTTTGGTTTCTTTATTTCTCTGACTCTTTTTGCCTTGCTGTGAATTATTGAGGAATCTCACCTAGAGATGTGTCATAGACAGGATGCTCCTGCTGAGATTAAGGATGCTTAAGGATGTTCAAGTCAGCATTTTTGGGGGGCAGTAATATTTTTTTCTCTTGTTAGAAAGATTAACAAGGATTTTTGTCTGTTAAACATTTTGGAACTGCCTCGTTCCCTCTAATCCATTTGGTTTAGAGGAGGGGCCAGGACAATCTGGATGGTTGGAAGGTGTTGTGTTCTCTTCCTGCTCTGGGGTTTACTTCTGCACTAAGAATTAAGGCAATAACTTAATTATAGGGTGGGTTTCTTTAAAGTGTTTTATAATCCCTGAGGCAACTACTGCAGGCTGACAAGTGGTCCAGTTCAATTTTAAGTTTAGAAATTCTTCTGAGAGTCCAAGTGGTTTTTAAAGTAAATTCTTGCCAGTCCTCAGGTAAGTAAATTAAAAAGAAATGAAATTTTATTAACAATAATTCAGATAAAATTTTAGCTGTAACATCTGGCTTCTGTTACCCACTGTGCATTACTACCCATCCCAGCCGTGCTAAATAATCATTTCTCTGGTGCTTTATTATTTTGTTTCTGTTGTGTCAGTATATTAATAAAAATGTCAGTATATGATTAAAGTACATAATTCTATTCTGTCAGTGGGAAACTGTCATTAAAAAAAATAAATAATAGGGACAGAGAGACTCTTTTATTGTTATGAATGGGGGAAATAATCACAGAATCATAGAATGGTTTGGGCTGGAAGGGGCCTTAAAGACCATCCACTTCTACCCCTGGCCACTTTCCATTGTCCCAGGTTGCTCCAAGCCCTGTCCAACCTGGCCTTGGACACTCCCAGGAATGTGACAGCCTCAGCAAAACCCCTGGTCATATTCAAATGAGAATCTTGAAGATGCCAAAATGTGAAGTGTTTATAGTACACATTTTAAGAAAAATATGTTCTTTGATTCTCTTGTGATATACCTCTTTTGCCATTAAATTCCAGTCCTGTTCAGTTGTACCCCATTTCTGCTTATTTAGGTGCATTCACCTGGCAAATCTCAGTGAAAACACTGAAACTGAATGGGGTGAAAATTAAAGCATTGTCAGACAATCTTGATTAAAAATCGTGTAAATCTGATGATATTCAGCTTTAGTCTAACACACTCTTCTGAGTTACTATGTTTATTACAGTGCATTTTTTTTTTCCAGACAGAACTCAAAACAATCTTCTATGCAGATAAAAAATACTGTTTTTTTGGGAAGTGGAAAATTTTCATGTCATCTGTCTCTTGAGACAGCAGTAATATTTATTATGTAAAACAGCCATTTTTTTTTCTCAAAGATGCCAGCAAGAATAGGGTAGCTTAAAGAAAATTCCTCTGGTGCAAGGTACAGACCATGTTCTCAGCTTTATGTACCTGATAAATGTTGTTCAGGTTTTGTCAATGTCACAGGAGCCATTAGCAGATCGCTTCAAAAGTTCAGTCATTTAAAAATGAACTGAGCTTTCTTTATTGACATCCATTATTAAAAAGAAATATAACCGAGTTGTCATGAATGACTTTCATTTCACATCAGTTTCCCATCCATGTAACTGTGCTGCTTCAAGGGACCTGCTCCTAATCTGTAACCATTATGGATTTTAAAGTCAGAAGGGCCGTTCTGATTATGTGTAATCTGACCTTTGGCATAACATATGACATAAATTTCCTCTTGCATTATGTCTGCTGATTAAGTCTGTGCTACTTTGAAAGGTGATGAATAATGTATCCCACCCAGCTTCATCTCCCAAAAAAAACCCCTGTCATAGCTTCAGCTCTCTTAAGTAAATGGAGAAGAGACAAGAACCTTTCAAGAAAGAGTCATCCCATGTGTTCAGTTATTTGAAGTGTGATAAATTGAGCTGCCAGCTGAGGGTCTTGTCTGTTCCCCCTGCCTGTGCTCTGGTTTAGACTGGCCTCGTGTGTTAACCAGCTCAGACTAGTTGATGTAGAATCATGGAGGCACAGAATGGTTTGGGTCGAAAAAGACCTTAAAGAACATTTTCTTCCACCCTCCCTGCCCTGAGAAGGGACACATTCCACTATCCCAGGGTGCTCCAATCCCTGTCCAACCTGGCCTTGGACACTTCCAGGGATCCAGGGGCAGCCAGAGCTGCTCTGAGCACCCTGTGCCAGGGCCTCCCTACCCTCACAGGGAACAATTTCTCCCCAATATCCCATCTATCCCTGCCCTCTGGCAGTGGGAAGCCATTCCCTGTGTCCTGTTACTCCATCCCTTGTCCCCAGTTCCCTCTCCAGCTCTCCTGGAGCCCCTTTAGGCCCTGCAAGGGGCTCTGAGCTCTCCCTGGAGCCTTCTCCAGGTGAGCACCCCCAGCTCTCCCAGCCTGGCTCCAGCCCCTTGGAGCAGCTCTGTGGCCTCCTCTGGACTCTCTCCAGCAGCTCCACGTCCTCCTGCTGTTGGCCCCAGGGCTGGAGCAGCTCTGCAGGTGGGGTCTCACCTGAGCAGGGCAGAGGGGCAGAACCCACTCTCCTCTGTTGCCTGTCCTTTGGATGCTGCCCAGGATGAGGTTGAATTTTAGGGCTGCCCAAAATCCAGGACATCCAGTACATCTCTACCTTTCCGCTGCAGCTTTGATCCAAAAATTTCACTGAACCTTGATCAGTTTTCCTCTGGGTTTATTACTCTCACTTAGGAGTTTATTTGTGTTCTGAATTTTTTCAGCTTCAATGCCCAAGTATTGAATCATGTAAATAAACCTCTATCCACCATCACAGATAGAGTCAGTCTTTTCCTCCTGTAGAGAAGGGTGAAACTTCAGATGAAACTGGGTCAGAAGGACACAGTATTTTCAGTTAATCTGAAGTCTGCCAGACCTCTGGGATGAGTCTATCCATATGCAGGCTTTTGCTTTTGAGTCATTTCATCAAAATAACATCCAGAATGTTCCAGCTGAATATTATAAAATGACTCAGGGAAAGCACTTAGGTTATCAGTGCCTCAAATCTACTCAGAGCTTTGCAGCAGAGCCCTTTTTGGTTTTCCCCTGTATGTGGATGTATTCTGATGTGTGTTTGTCAACGTTAACCTGCCTCCCTCTAAAGCTAATTTACCAGGAGTCATTAAAATAAATCCAAAGAATTTGTTGCAGAGTTGCTGGTTTCAATATCCTTGGGTGTTACATTTTTGGTGTCAAATTATGGTGGATTTTCCAAATTGTGTTGATGTTAACAGGAGCAGGATGAAACTTAGGGCATCAAGGAGTCCTTAAGTGCAGTTGTACTACATTAGAGTATGAAAACATGTTCAGAGCAGCTGTGATGACTGGGGATAAGACCAGTAAATGGTTCTTAGTTGTTGATTTCTGCTAGTATAACAATGAATTCTTCTATATCACAGCATTTTAAGCAAATTAATTTGAAAAAGTATTTTTTAAATTAATATACTACATTTTTGTTTTTGTTGTTTTTGTTTTTCTCTCCCATTGTATATTGATGTGACATTTTCTGTGCTGCATGGCATGTAGTGACAGGACCAAAGGGAATGGCCTCAAGTTGCAGCAGGGAAGGTTTAGATTGGAAATTAGGAAAAGTTTATTCATGGAAAGGGTGCTCAGGCATTGGAAAAGGCTGCCCAGGATAGTGTTGGAATTGCCATCCCTGGAAGTGTTCAAAAGGTGGATGTGGCACTTGGGAAGTTGGCTCAGTGGTGAACACGGTGGTGTTGGGTTAATGGCTGGACTCAGTGATCTTGGAGGTATTTTCTGATCTTAATGATTTATGATTCTACAGCTGCTGGCCTCAACCAGATAAATTTAGACAAGTTCCTACAATAATGGCTTCTTCCCAGCCCAGTCACAGGAAAGGACATTTGCATTTGGGATGGTTCTTTTTAGTTATTACCTTAAATAGTTCTGATAAGGGATAATGAATGCAATTGAAGGTGTTGAAGCACACAAACCTGGTATTTTTGAGATCTCCCCTATTTCTACTCTTCCTGCAGGAGCAAGCCCTGGGAAAGCTGACTCCTCATGTTCCTTTATTCACTGAAAATCCAGGGTGTAGTTTCTGGATGCTGAAGGGAGGTAGCTGGCCTGCTGACCTAGCTACCCATCAATTCCTGGGAAGTTTGCAGGGCAGTGAAGGTGTAACAAAGTTGAGAAGACCAAACAAAATAGAAATCTCCTTGATATATAGGATTTCACTGTGTCCATAATCCATCAAATGCTTATTGAAGCAAAAAAAAACCCCCACCCCTTTAGCACAGTAGAGTCTGGCAGACTTAGAAAGCTATTAAAACAGAGCTGTGGATGAAGAGAGGTACAGAAGTGCTGCAACTTGTTTGTTTCATTGATTATATCATACAAAGGCTTTTATTTATTAACTGGGGGTAAATTCTGTTGTCAGCTGAGTGAATACAATTTCTGTGCAAAAGTTCTGTGTGGAGGGTAAATTAGATCCAAGATTGTTTTTTGTCATTTGCATCATTAGCAGTCAAGAGAAAACTTTCCTTTTCCGAATGTTGCCAAAAATTACCTTGTTGCTTGTTTTAAATTAGAAAATTTAGTAAGATAGTCAGGAAGCAAGTTCTTGATACGCTTCTGAAAGGCTTTAGAAACAGATCCCATCACCTGTGGAATCAGAATTTCTGAATAGTTGCTGAGGTATGATTTGTTCCTGTGAAAGAGTGCCATAAACTGCCTGGTTAACAGATAGCAGCCCTGCTGGGTCCAACAGAATTGTCACACAGTAAAATTTAATCAGTTTCTTGAATACATTTCAGGATTTTCCAGTTGCTGTGTGGTTCCCCTGCGCAAATGTAAAGCCAGAAGGTTTAAGAGCGTGCCTGGCAGTAGGCAATTTATCTTACAGGAGGCTTTTTAGGCTGCCACAGATACCTCAGAGTCTGTTCTTTGCTCCTGCATCCCCTCTGGCAGCACAGCTTGGGCACGGCTTTGCAGCCATCGGGCTCCATCACCTCCCAGCTCTCCTCCCCATCCTGTGCACCCTTTGAACCACCTCCATTCAGCCAGCATGAGATTATTTTATTATTTTATAACAAGGCCAGGCGAGTAGGGTGACCTTATTACTGTGTATCCAGGCTGTATAATGTCCTTGTGAAATACAGAGACAGCGAGGGATCGCTAATAATGAGATCAACGGATCCCATTATTAATGTCCTTCTGTGTCATCCATCACTTCACATCAGTGTTCAGCAGTCAGAGCCTTTCCCTAAGAACCGTTTGTGTCCTGCAGGATTGGTGAAGGGACAATTTCCTTTGTGACGGCAGAGAGAGAGAACAAAGTGTCTTCAGGTGCTCGGTGCTCTGTGAAGCTGGTTAATGTAGCGGGGGTTTTAATGCGCTGCTTTATGTGTGTTCACGGCCCGCAGCCAGGCAATGCTGCCTACAGGTCACCTGTTAATTGAAGTTTCACAGCCTTCAGCTGATGAATGTTTTCTGGCAGCAGTTATATTGGAAATAAAATTTTTTATTTGGGAGATGTAGGTGAAATTTAAGAGTCACATGGATATAATTCGGCTGTTCTTCACAGTGAGCCAGAAGCCTGCTCCGAGAGGGGAATAATGCAGGATAAAGAAAACCACAAAGGAAACTTTGTTTATTCATTTGAACCTTAATAGGAACTGTCTGTATACTCAAAAAGCCAGGCCCAGCTGCTTGGTATCTTTTAATGAGGAATTATATTTAATCAGCGTTGCCTCGGAGTGGCTGCTCATGAGACTTTCAGTTCTTCCCTAGGAGGTGTTAGTCCTCTTAACAATAAATGAGAAAGGATTCCTAATGACACCAGTTAATAGCTGTGAGGGCCTTGTGCCGCTGTTTATGGTCTGATGGGTCAGTTAAAATGAGACAACAAAACATTCAAGAGCAGACGGGAACAATTTGGGCTCTTTGTGGAAAGATGAATGTCTGTGGCTTAACTAGCAGGAGGAAGAACGAGCTTGCACAGCCCACCCAATTACAGTTTCTTTCTCCCAAGGAAATGAAATAATTTGGAGACTTTGCAAAGGTTGCTGTGTATTTATGTATAAAGATAAAAGGCATTTTCATGTGAGCAGGCATGTGGAGCAGCAGGCTGAGATCCATTTGTGCAACTCCTGACATATCCTGGACCAAATTCCCATTATCTCCTTATCATTACAAAAGTCCTGAAGTAATGACTGTTTGAACTATTTATACAGCTGAAGCTGGCAGGTCTTTGAGGTCAGTAGTTAAAATGCTGACACAGGGCAAGGTAGAAATTCTGCATTTACATCCCTGCCATTGGACATGGAAAGTATTTTTGAGAAGTCATAGAAATGCAGAACCACAGGATGGTTTGTGTTGTGGTTTTTCTCACTTTTTTAACCTGTTTCCAGGGTCTGGTCCAGTCTCAGCATTATCCATGAAGTATTTGGGTTCAAAAAGGAAAAAGGGAGTGTAAATAATTTTAGCACTGGTAGACACTGTACAAAGTTTCTGAAAATTCAACCACAAGCAGGTCTTGGCTATGCAAGATTAATGTCTCATGTTGATCTGATATTCTCTCTTCTGGTAAAGCTCCATCCTTTCTGCCCCATGTTAGAAAAACACATTACACAGTTTGTGTTCCTGGTGATGCTTGTTAAAATACCATAAGATCTGGAGTCATAGAACATCCAGAGTTGGAATGGATCCAGAAGGATCATCCTGACATAAGAGTTTGTGGAAACATTTCTATATTAAAACCAGCTCTCAAATCACGCTTTCTCTTCCATTTTTACAGCCAATATATAGTATTTAGTGCTAGACATGCTCTTCTGGATTTTTCAAAAACACACAGTCTGAGTCTTGGACATGATGTGAATTCCTTCCATACTTAAAGGGCAGGGCATGGAAAACCAAGCTGCCAACAGAATAAATCTTGGTTTGTAGCTGAGAGCATTAGGTTTAGCTCATAAATTGAATTTTCAGCAGTTTGCTTGAGTTGGTTACAGATCACTTTGTGCTCCTGCAGTCTCTTTGGAGACTGGGCTCTTCTCACATCGAATTTCCAAATGTCTCTTGAAGAGGGAGGAATTCGTGTTTTGGGGGGTTTGACTGGGAAATGGCAAGGTATTTACTTAGTTGGGAAATTTCTGGTAAAAGCTAATAGTGAATTGATTGAGTGAGAAAAGGGAGGATGGGAGAAGATCAGCTGTTAATTACAGGGGGTTCCCCATTCTGAGGGGTTTCTGCAGGGATATTATGGGGAAAAAAAAAAGAAGTGGTTTTTAGGACTGACTTGACTGCTCCTACTGAAATCACAGGTGACAGTGCTGTTGTTCAGAGCCCAACTACTGCATCTTTTATAAACCACTGCTTACAAGGAAATATTGCAAATAAATGTACATGGGAGGTGAGGGAGGAAAAGCTCCCCGTAACAGTGGGAATTTAAGCTGCTTCAGGTGCTCAGGTATCTATGGGCTGTGTAAAGCTTTTCACTCAGTGACTGTTGAGAGAAGCCATTTGAAAACTCACTTGCAAAGTCAGCATATGGAATTTGAAGTGGATAGATGTTGTGACACTGCATTATTCGTCCAACACACAAACATTTTATGGTCATTGATATGAAGATTGGAATGAAGGAAGTCATTGTCAGGAAAGGTAAAGAGAAACTGTAGGAATAGAGATACAATAGAGACCCACATGGGAAGTGACCCAGGCTGCACCATCTTTGTTAATGATGAAGTACCAAAAAACCACTTACATAGACAGAAAATGTAGGAGAACATTTGGGCCCAAATCCCGTTTTCATTCAGATTTTTAAATTGGAAAAACTAACAGGAAACAAGGACCCACATGGGAAGTGACCCAGGCTGGACCATCTTTGTTAATAAGAAAGGACACATTTTCTGTGGAGTTAAACACTGATTACACGGATGAAGTTGGAAAAAAATTACAAAATCTCTACAGGGAGAGCTTTTCTCTTTTCTTTTTCTTAGTTTTCTTTTGTTTTGTTTTTACCGGTGACCTTAAGTTAGTTTGTCAAATATGCTTCCCAAAGGTCACCTTGAAGTGGGAAATTCTGGGAAATTTTCCAGTCCAGCTCTTTTTAACCACCACAGAAAAATGTAGAACCATAGAATCATAGCATGGCTTGTGCTGGAAGGACCTTAAAGGCCATCTCATTCCAACCCCTGCCAGCCACGTCCAACGTGTAGCATGAACTCTGTGCAAAATGAAAAGCTAATAATTCTACAGTATTTTAAACTATCATTTAAAAAAACTGTATTTATGGGCCTGAGCTTGGAAATATATTGTAAGTAATGCAGTAAGAAAGAATGAAAATTATTCGCACTTGGCCAGTGCTGTCTGGTTCCTTATCAGAGATGTGTTGTTTCTTTGAGGTAGAGAATAGATGCCATGTCTTGAGATAGTAAAATGTTGAAGCAAATTAAACTAAGAAGTAAAATCAAATTTAATTTGTGATATGTGTTCATTTTCAGGGTTATATTACAAAGTTAATTAAAAAGTAATATTAACTCAGTTGCTTCAGAAAGCCATTGATTTTTCTTTTCATAACCTCTTCCAAGAGGAATTATATGATGTAAGTCTGATAAGCAGAGAAGTGTCCACCTTAAAAATAATTGTTCATACTCCCAAGTGAGAAGCCATTTCAGAAACCTTAACCTTTTTAATGGTTATTTATCTTTTCTGCGTTAACTGACATTATTTGATTGTCATGTCTAATTGCTCTTGGGCAGAATTTCCCTCCAACTTGAGTCAGTCTTTGCTGCTCTTTTCTTCTAGAGGTATTGGCTGTTCAAAATATTATGTCCTTCTGGTTTTATTTACTCTTGTAAACACAGCAAGTCCCTCTGTGTCCCATGCCTTGCACAGACAGTCCTGTGCTTCTGAATGCACTGGAAGCAATTTTCTCTCTTATATTTGGGGTTTATCAGTCTTGAACAGAGATATAGGATTTCAGTATCAGTGTCTCAGACAGCAACAACGACACCTTTTTATATTGGTGTGACATGAACTCCACTGTACATTTGAAAAGAGCATTTGTCTTGTGATTTTCTGGTTTGGAATCTCAGCTAAACATTTTATTTGCATTCCTAATGACCAGAGGTAGATTTGAGTTGTACAGGGTGGGTTGTAAAGACTGTCTTAAGAAAGTCTGATCTCTAGACTAGTTTAGGACTGCTGTGGATTGGTACCAGCTTCTCCAGCTCTTATCCAAGGAATGTCAGCCTCTAGCAATGCAGCCTTGATGGTGCTGTTGGTACCTGCAGAATATTCAGTGACTTCTCAGAACCACTGAAGGTTTTTATTACAAGACTGAAATAATCACAGAATCATGGATTTTCCTGAGCTGGAAGGGACCCACAAGGACTGAGTCCAACTCCTGGCTCTGCACAGACACCCCAACAATCCCACCCTGTCCCTGGGAGTGTTGTCCAAACCCTCCTGGAGCTCTGGCAGCCTCAGGGCTGTGCCCATTCCCTGGGGAGCCTGGGCAGTGCCCAGCACCCTCTGGGGGAAGAACCTTTCCCTGATATCCACCCTAACCCTCCCTGACACAACTTCACTCCATTCTCTTGATTCCTGTGGCTGATTGTTTCTTGCTGTATCCCAGAAATGGTGTGTTCATCCAAAAATAGCAGCATTCAGGCATAAGGGATAGCATAGCAAAAGGCATGGAACAGGTTTTGTTTTCCTTTAGAATTAGTTTGATGATTTTATTTCATTTTTTCTTAATGATGTGGCAGCTTTCCATGCAAGAAAGTATATTTTCTTAGAAAAGAAGCTTAATGAAGAGTAGTGACAGTGGCTGTAATAAGATACGTGCATAAGTGATATATAGAATGGGAATTTATAGATACATCCCAAGAACTGAACAGAAGGAAGGACTAATATATAAAAATATTAACGTGAGATGTCTTCAGTGCCAGTGTTTTCATATTCCCAGTAGAAATACAGTGGTAGATGACACCTAGTGGAGTTTGGCATCAACTGCTGCAGGAATGGACCTGAGCCTAAAAAACTGATCATCCTTGGAGTTAAATTAAAAAATTAAAATATTCCTGGAGCTGTTGCATCTCACTGTTCCTCTTGTTCTATTTACAGAGAGGAGATTTTTGTATCATTGCTGAATTACTCATCCTGTTAAAAAAGAATGGGACAGTAAGACAATGGACCAAACACCTTTTTTACCCTTCAATTAATTAATTTCGAAATATTTATTTTGCACTTTCTGAGGCTTTAAGATTTAGAATAATAAATACATTAATATTGGTTAGGTTTGTCTTTACATGGCACATGGTGGGATTCTTGGGGTTTCCTCGGAAGGACCAGGACCTGTGCTCAATAATCCTGATAGGTCCCTTCCAACTCAGAATATTCTATGATTCTGCATGAGAATTGTTGAACCAACCTATACTACGGAAAAAAAAGAAAAGCATATTTTCCTGGCAAAAAGCAGAGTATCTGTGGGGTTTCATTGTTGGTGTTGTATTAAAAAAACCCCAAACTAACAACATTTTTAGGGGTTTTTTTGAGTCATGCATTTAATGAGAACCTGAAGCATTGATTAATTGGTGCATCAAAACACCTGGAAAGAAAAATATGAAAAATGTTTTCCTCCTTTCTGTGTCTTACAAACAAACTTAATTCCCTAGTAAAAATACAGTCCAGTACTTAATCTTTTTGAATAAAATTAACATAATAAATCACTAAACCACCATTTTCAGCATCAGATTCTCACCAGCATCCATGTGCTTACCTTTGTGGACACTGGTGGTTTGTGCTTACAAGGTGATTTGGGTTCATAGTGGAAATTAGACTCTTGGGGGGTGTTAGTCCTTTTTGGGATTTTTTTTAGTAGTAGTAGTAGTAGTAGTACAGGTTTAAGCCATCTCCCAAGGTACTCATTTGTTCATGAGCCACACTGAAGAATTTGTCAGAAACTTATAATTTGAGTGTTAATGCCAGGGATGTTCCAGGAAGTTTTGTGTTGCTTTAGTTATGTCTTCACTTGTGGACATGAGAGCCACGGGAGCATTGTCACCTCAGAGAGCACACGGCACCGTGACATATCCAAGGGTGTTCCTGAGGGTGGGGTCAGGTGGATTTGTCCCAGCAAGAGCAGCTGCAGCACTGCTGTGCCTTTCACACCTTTTCTGTCTCTGGAGAAACTCAGTTTAATAACCCATCTCCCTTGAAAGCTCCAGTGGTTGATGTTGCACCACGACAGATGTGCTGAATTGGCTGGAATCCATTTTAATCTCTCATTTGCTCGTTCTGATAATGAAGCCTTGACCTCCCAGCAGATGGGACTTGCAGAGCAGTTCTGCTCACTGCTAACAGTGATCTGTGCCCAAGCATGAGGCTTTTCTCTCCAGTGGAGTGGCATTTATGGTCAGGGATGCAGGGTGCTGGAGTCACAGTATCTTGGAATTATTGGATAAACACAAACACATGCACCAGAGCAAAATGAGTGCTGCAGTGGTCTCTGCTTTGCGGTGGTTTCATCTCCTAAATACTGTGTTCAGTAAAACATGAGCTTCTAAAGCTGCTTAAACCCATTTAGTCAATGCAAGAGAACTGTCCAAGTTGCCATTCTCTCAATCCCTGGATGGAGAGGCCAGGTTGGATGGAGCTTGGAGGAGCCTTGGTCCCTGCCATGGTAGGGGATTGAAACTGGATGAGCTTTAATGTTTATTTCAACCCAAACCATTCCATGATTCTACTGTTTTGCATTCAGAGACAGAGAAGTTGTGTTACACAAACACCTTCATGGACAGTACCAAGATGCTACTGATAAGTAAGGCTTTATAAAAGAGTAAAACCATGGCTCAGGCCTGTTATTTCAGCTGAGTAGAAAAAGGACTGTCAGAAAGAGACTCAGCTGAATTAGGGGTAGAAAAACAAGTTGCACAACCATCACATGTTCACATTGTGGTGTACAGAGGTTGGCTGAATTATGTTTGTTATGTTTTAAAACGATGTAGCTGATAAAGGCCTAACTGCTTCAGAAGGCCTGGGTTTTGCAATGAAGGGGCTCTGCTTTGCACCTGCCTGGGGACTCAGCGTTGCTACCGACCCTCACCCACCCCAAGGTGATGCCTTGGGAACAGAGACTGGACAGAGCTAGAGAACAAAGTAGATATTTATTAAAAGGCCTTTAAGGATACACCTTGGGCAGGACAAGAGCCTGACCAGGGCTACACCCAAGGTGGACTTAAAATGGTCACAAAATGGACAAACGGTCTTGAGGTCTCACACTTTTATAAGTTTTGGTTCATTTGCATATTGGGGTTTAATTGTCCAATTCCAGCTTCAGGCTGTGAGGTCTCATCCTTCTTGTTTCTTTCTTCAGCCCACCATTGTTTATGCTTTTGGGCCTGAAAACTTGTAACAGTTGTCCTTGGTCTCCAGCAGGAAAAGGATTTGTTTTGTCTCCCTACTCCGTGAAGAGAGTTGACTGAAACTTTGTATGGGGTTCAGAACTGCACCCCTGGGCAGCACAGAATCTGAAAAACGTGAAAGCTGAAACTTAAGGCATCAAAGGGCCTGTAAAGGCAAGTTCAGTTCCTAACTTGGAAATACTCAGAGCAGCTGTGGCAGCCAGTAATTCCATCTCTGCCCTGAAAGGCCTTGTCCATTAACTGCATGAGGAGCCCAAACTACTTTATGGATGCTTCTACATCAGTTTGGAAATACCCATTTATATGTTCCAGGTGAGGATTTGGTGGTTCCAACCCTTTGTAATTAGCAGTGATAAAAGATAATAACACTTCTAAAGTCCTGCTGGGACTCCAGGAATAATTTCTGGAACTGTTCACTTATTCCATCTCTCCTGAAGAAGAGGCAGCCGTGAATGTTATCTTTATTACAACATGTCTGATTTTGAAGTTGCCATATACTTAAAGCAGTTGTGCTATGCATAGAAATATCTGGATTTCTGTGTCATTTGAGTGTGTGCATGTGAGTGTACCATGCACCAGTTGAAGCAGGAGTGAGCTTGATGTTTGACATCCAACAGAGAGAGCAGCCTCCTTGTCCCACCGGCTGGCAAAATCTAAAACTAGGGGTTTGCATTCAGTCCTCACAAGTCTTCCCAGCTTCACTGACATTAAGATCATATTCCTGAGGGGTTTATGCAATCTGGATGTCACATTTCTTGGTGGGAAAAATTTGCAGACCGTCTCTTGACTGGGCTCAAGTGAGCTCATTTTGCTGGCCCTGAAGCCCAGCCAAGTTAAATTTCAAATTCCCAGGACACGCTAACTCAGCTGTCACCACTGCAAATAAATCTGAGCCCAGTAGTGAGATCTGAGTTTATTTAGTGTGTGCTAAGGACAGAACATCCTTGAGTCAGTGCTTCAGGGCCTTGTGCAGAGGGAATAAACAAAAGCAAAAGATGGAAGTATCACAAAAACATTGATATTAAAGGAATAACCAGACAGCCAGTTTCCTGCGCTGACGCTGACCGTGATTCCTAGAGTGAAAATAAATGAAAGACCTTTTTTGCGCTGCCAGAGACTTTCAAATATTAATCTTACAGCAGCCCACATAGCACTGAGGGCTTAAATACTTTATTTACCAAATTGGCACTCAGAGTCTGTTGCAAAAGCTTGGAAGGACTGGCATCAATTTCTCTTTATCTTCAGTTGTACATCTTTAGTCAGGACTGGCCCTTTGGGTGTTGATATCAAGCTGCTGGTGTGCAATTACTTTTGTTTGATACAGCCAAGATAAAAAGGCCATTGTGATGCTCTGTAAAATCCACAGGTGTTGAGAACTGTAGCTCTTGGTACAGTTGTCAGGTCATACCAGCAGCAATTTTGGATTGTGTTCCACATTTTGTAAAATAAATTGTGGGCTTCAGAGTTAAATGAAGCTGGGTAATGAGGCACAGTCTGGGGGTGTATCTGAGGCCAGGCTCCCTGTGCTCCCCATCCCTTCCCCTGGGCACTGCAGGCTGTTGGAGCAGCAGTGATCCCACGAGATGGAGCAGCACTGCTGGAGAGGTTGGGGCTCAAGGGCAAAATCAAAAAACTGTCTGTCAGGGAAAGGAAAAGAGGGGTGAGAATGGGGTGAGAGGCTGAAGACTGAAAAATGGAATATGTGAGGAAGCAAGGAAAACACTTCAGAAGGATAGTTTTAAAAAGGCAAAGCAGAGGAAACCTACATTTTGTAGTAATCAGGAAAACAATGTGAAAACAGCTGTTAAATCTTATCTTTAAACCCTAAGTGTATTTACTCTTTAATCCATATTCTCCTGCATTTCTGTTTTCTCCATCTTTTCACCTCAGCTAGAAATAAAATCTAGATTTCTTTTAACAGGTAAAATTGTATTTTTATGTTGAAAGTATTACTTAAAGATGAAGTATCCTCAGGAATACACTCAATTCAGGGATATTTTAAAATCACTACTTTCATTCTTTAGATTTAACTTCACTTGACTAGTCCAGAAATATTCATAAATTACCTCACCACGTGGCTGAGCTCTGCTTTTATTACACTGATTCTGTGCCATATTTTCTTGTTGATGCAAGGAAAATGAAGATGTTCAGTGATGATTTTTCCACTGCTGCTGTTAAATATTATTGAAAAGAAATACTTTACTGACTACTTGTAACATGAGCCCTACTTGTTAAAATACATCTCAACAGTCAGTACTGAAAGTAGCCAACTTTACAGAGTTTGCCTTCTTGATCATTTTGGGGAATTAGGAAAATGTTAGGGAAAAAAAAATATCTGATGCAGTAAATTGGGTCTATTTCTGAATGATTTGTATGAAATTAAAGTGGAATAAATCAGCAGAAAGTTGTAACTGAAACTCTGGGTTTTTTAATGGAAGTTACCAAGACATGATTTTAACTTATAAATGCAGAATAATGAAGAATATCTTCCTCCAGCAACAAAGAAACTTCTATTACAATAAGAAATCATTCAAACCCTATAAAAATCAGTAAGACTCTTCTCAGACATAGGGAGGGTTTTGATCAGACCATCTGGTTCTGAGGTTACATCCTTTATAGCATCATATATCCTCCATACGTCGCTTACAGCACCGTGACATCAATTTCAGCAGAGTTCTGGGTGATTCTAATTTCTGCAACTGCAGATCCATATTTTAATCCAAGAGCAGCTGGGGCCAGGCTGGTAATCCACTCTGGTTTACATAAAAATTTCCTTTAGGGAAGAGCTTCACATTTCACTTTCTATGGTGAAGAAAAGTGATTCAAGACTTTCAGTTAATCCTCTGTTACTCATTTTCTCTGTGGTGCTGTGGGAAAGCTGCATTCCAGCTGTGCTTCTCAGTGGAATTATTTATGGGACTTTATTAAAGACTCTATTAATGAAGACCAACAAAGTAAAAAAAAACAAACAACAACAACAACAACAACAAAAAAAAACAACAAAAAAACCCCACAAGCAAACAATAAAAAATAGGGGTCTTATCAGAGAATTCCAGAATAGTTTGGGTTGAACTGGACCTTTAAGACCATCCAGTTCCAACCTCCTGCCATGGGCAGGGACATCTTCCACTAGACCAGGTTGCTCCAAGCTCTGTCCAATCTGATCTTAAATACCTGCAGGGATGGGGCAGCCACAGCTTCTCTGGACAAAACATCTCTGGTCTTCCCCAAAGATCTTTTTTTTCTTAATCCAAATATTCTAAAGCTGAATGTATTTGGGAATCTTGGATCTCCGTTGTTCCTTGTGCAAAGCTTTTACATCTTTTAAATGATACTTTTACAATGGAATGTCTTAAAGCTGGAGACATAGTCAGGTGTTGGAAATAAACGTCTGAAGGAGATAAGGGAAAGTCAGTCTTGAAGACAACCTGCAGCTGCAGAATCTCTGCCAGTGCCCCAGAACAAAGCAAGAGTTTCTCTGTACTGGTACAGAGTGTCTAAAATGCTGTTACCTGAAACCAGCTATTCTCTGTGATCACTGCCTGGTGAGTCCAAAATATGGAATAAATTTCCATAGGTACTGCAGCCAGAGTCACTGGGCATCCCATCAGCATAGAAGCACTGGGTTTATGGTAGCAACAGAAATTGCAAGTTCAGAATTAAGAATTTCTAACCTTAGTTTGGGGAGGAAATAGCTCAAGAGGTTGTATAGGCACTAAGGTAAGGAATTATGTGTGTTTTGATGATTCATCCCCTCAATGGGTTGTGATCATTGTTCAAGAGCTCTCTACATTTTCTCTTGCATGGAATAAAAAATTGAAAGAGTAGACACTGCAGTGTTAGAACTGTGGTATTTGGGAGTAGCCTTGAAAATGTTAATGAATCTGTAATTAGAAGCAGGAGTGTTCATGGGAATTGTGAATCATTTGCTGAGAAAAGCAGATCTGAGCAAATGAAATGGCTCCAAATAGCAAAGACAGAGAGCTATACATGGAATTTAGGTACAGGATTACTTCATCTCAGTACCCGTGAAGTAACAAAGGGTGTTGGTGGCAAAGGAAAAAAAAAAAGTAAGCAGGAGTTCCATACAAAAGAAAGGAAGAAAAGAAAATACAGAGCAAAGTTTGGTAGATTTGATAGTGCTGTAAAGATTTCACGGGTAATACCCAGAATCAAAACAGAATGAACAATTCAGATCCTCCTTCCCATTTAGTTATGAGATAAGCACAGAAAAGTTAGGTTGGAAAGGACCTGTGAAAGTCTCTGTTCCAAGCCTGTGGTAATCTTAGATCAGACTGCTCCCAGGTCTTTTCCAGGCAGCTTGAATATCCTCAAGGATGGATATTCCAGACAGAGAAACAGCAATATGGGAATAACAGAAATGTAGAAAAGAGAAGTAATAGAAAGAAGACAGAACCTACTAAGAGAATGTGAGATTTTTTTTGGCAGCCCAGCAGAGCAGAGGAGGCAAGGGATGGACAGTGGGTTGATGGTTCAGCCTCAGAAAGTCCTGGGCATTGGGAAAGACAGAGGCTGAGGCTGTGATGGATCAGAACCAAATGCAGCAGCTCCAGACCTCCAACAGCAGAGCACGTGTAAGTGTAGTGGAGAACCAAAAAAATGCAGCAGGATGATAGTAAAGGGGCCAATATTAGAGCCAGGCAGGTGTAATAAAGCTTGGTGCCAGAAAGTCAAGGAAAACAAGGCATGGGCAATTCCAAGATGATCTAGGCTGCTTCTGGTGGAAAAAAGTCATCGGTGTGAAGTCAAGTCTCATCCAACCATGAAAAGATAAACCAGAATTAACTTTATTTGAGAACCATTCAACTGCTCTTGAAAGCACATAAATTCAAATATGATGGGAGTCAGTACCCTGTCTTTGTGCTGAACTCTGTACTGGTACCTCTGCCCCCACAGGTCAGGAAATGCAGGTGTGGGAGGAATATTAACAGTGCAAGTGGGTAAAATAGAGTGCATTGAGATATATAGAGCTAAGGAAAAGGAACATGAGTTGAAAGTGACTGCAATATGAAAAAGAGGCAAGAAAAGATTTTTATTGTATATGTATATACATATATATATATATATAGGCATATATATATGCATATAATTGAAATTTAGAGTAGATACATCATCTCAGTATGCATTGCATTTTGTCCCAACACTCTCTGTGCCAGTGTTTATGTCAGTAACGAGCCAGTCTCAGTGTACAATCAAGAAAATACCCAGTGCAAGGTGTATAGTGCTTAAATTATCAATAATACATATTTTAGAATGATGTTGGAAAGCAGGAATTTGCAGTTTATTGCTATAGAATGTGCATTTTGTGTCTATCAAGTGAAGCTGATAAAGGCTTGCTGTGAAATGACAAAAATGCCTACAGTATATTGAAGCAATTCAGAGTTCATGGCCAGCATTTTGAGTGGGAGTAGATGATATCTCTATTTTTCCTTTTGTTTGTCCTTTTTTTTTTCCCTCTTTTTTCTCTTTTTTGACTTTCCAGTTTGAGACAACTTGTCATTTGGGACCACTGAGGTGCTCTGCATTTTAAGAAATACAAGGGAGCTTATCTTAAACTTTGCAGTGAGGATTTGAAGCTTTTTGGTACTCATGTATTCCTTTGGCTGGTGTGATCTTGGGCAAAGGCACAGGGGAGTCAAGCAGTGGGATGTGGGGTTTCTGCCTCTCATTTTGCTTCTCTGTGATTTTACCAAAAGGAGAATTATGTCAGTGAAGGGAGTCTGGCTGTTTCCTACAATTCAGATACCTGGAAATTCAAGCACATTCCAGCTCCTGGGAAAATACATGAGAAGCACAGAGCAAGAAAGAAACAAGGTTGCTATCACCAGTACATATCCATATCCAGTCTGTTTTCTTTTTGAGATGTATTTGAGTATATTGCAAGTTTTCCTTCCTTCCTTCCTTCCTTCCTTCCTTCCTTCCTTCCTTCCTTCCTTCCTTCCTTCCTTCCTTCCTTCCT
>VZUI01073404.1:0-145028 GCA_013401135.1 Cettia cetti
ATTCCTATTCCTATTCCTATTCCTATTCCTATTCCTATTCCTATTCCTATTCCTATTCCTATTCCTATTCCTATTCAAAATTTAATTGAAAAAAATGTTGTCTGATGTACAGTTGGACTACTCAACTTGGTTTGCTGTTTAAATGTTATTTCAACTTTTTTTTAGAAAGCAAACGTTTACCTTTTTTTTAATCTGATAGACACATCTCAAAGAAAGAAGGCAGTGCCTACATACTGCATGTTCTCATGTCCTTGTATTTTTGTACTCTCAAGTCTGTAAATATTTAGGTTTTCAGAGCTACATATTTATTCTTTAGATAACTCTGACGGTGTAATCAGGCCTTTTGGCCTGCAAAAAAAATTCCATTTCCCTTGAACTTATATTATTTATTGCTTAAAATGTTGTCTTAAACATTGCTACGTAGTAGGGGCTGTCATGGTTTAGGAACAGTATTCTGCAAGGTAGTGCTCCCACTAAAACCGTGTCCCTGCTCACTTCCTCCTTCTCCCAAGTGGAGGCACAAAAGGCAAAGATGGAAGGTTGAGATAAGAACAATTTAGTGGAAACACCAATGAGATAAGAAAGAGACAAGTAACAGTAACAGTGTTAATAACAAAAGGTGTAAGACAAAGAAAAGATTTACACGGAAAACCGCAACAGTATGCAATACCCTCTCCCCAGCCACGTTTTCGTGACCTTGAGGAACCCCTTCTCCTCCTCGGAAGAGAGAGGGACGCCCTTATTCTTGCTGCCAGGAATGAGTGAGCTGGTAGAGAATAACACTGGAGCCGTGACCCTTCTGTAAAAAGTGAACCCTGTCCTGGACAAAACCAGGGCAGAGGAAAATGGGAAGAATTTCATAGTCTGGAGAGAGTTTCTAAGTCTTAATTCCATGTCTTTCTCAAAATCTACAAGGAAAGACTTCTTTCTTTTTTCTTTTTTTCTCCCCAGAACTTTCTTCATTGACCACTAGAATATCTTGATCAACAATTAACCAATTTCTTACACTTTTAATAAAGCATGAAATACTGTGAATATAATAAGTGTATTTATGTCAGTAGCACTCTATCTTTTTCTCTTTACTCAGACAGTCATGTTCTAAAGAGGTATTGGAACTAATCATATGAAATCATTACTAAGGCACTGGAAAAGAGAAGTTTCATTGTTCATTGTTATTTTTTTTCTTTTTCAAATTATGTTTTGAAACTCCATATTTATAATTCCAGCTTTGTTTGGACTAAATTTTATGCTCTCTTGAGCACTTCTATGCCTCTTTGGGAAAGAATTTTTAGATGCATACTTTTCATACTACCTCTCTTTATGGAAATTATAAAAGCATGTTTAACAAATAATAGTCATTTTTCTGTAACCAGGAAAAGACATACAAGTTAGTTTGGTTTTGTCTTCTTTTGATCTGTAGTGAACAACTGTTTTATTCTCTAGCAAGGTCTCTACATTCAGGTGCATCTCATTAGGCTATATACAATATATAATTATTCATTTTAACTTAGAGATGAAAAACAAATATTAGATGTTCCTTCTACCACAACAATTTCCAAGAAAGAAGCTGAATTGACTGAAATAAAAATCCAGCATCTAAAGATGGTGCTTTTCATTTGTATTCACCTATTCTTTAATGTCTTTAGTGTCTGTCTGGGAGGCACCAGCTTCTTTAAAGCAGTGAAAGCTTTCTGGTGAAAATGAGAGACATTCTAAGACAGCTGAAATAAGACTTTAGCATAATATATATGCAGCTATATATTTTAACATTATTTGAACTGGCATTGTTCTCAGTTACTTCTTCAGCATTGATGCAGGCTATTCTGAAGTTCTATAGTGGCAGTAAAGTAGCTTATCTCTAGGAACACAAAGGCTTATTGGCTGCACACTGCAAGGCAAAGTGTTGAAAGTAGTGAAAAAATGCAGAAAATCAGTATGTGTGCATTTTCATGGTGGAATGACACTGGTAATGAAACTGGAATGGCAAATTTAATTACATAATATAAATATTAGAAGCATAAGGGGAAATATTTATTTTTCTCATTCACCTATGAAAACTGACAACAGTGTTAAGCTTGGTCAAATAGAGAAAGGTGTGCATGTGTAGGAAGATGCCAGGAAAATGCCCTTTTCCCACAAACCACTTAGATGCATATTTTTCTAAAGCAGTGGATAAGAAAGAAATTCTCAGTTTTGGTTTGAGTAACCACCAACATTTGTTATAGAACACTGCATGCCATCATTATCTATTTCTTTATCGTGTTTCAAGCACAAAAAAAAAATTGCAAAGCCATACTCAGCTCGGTTCCCTTGTGAAACAAAGATATTAGGCAATCAGAATTGTACTCCAGGGAAGGCTGATGTCTGCAGAATATCAAGGAGTTTCAGAGAAACAATGATTTCAAAAACAAGGCCTCCCCTTCATGTGATCTGACAGTGACAAAAATTAAAAATGCAAATATGTTTTACATGTGCTGCTTTTGAAGTGCATATTTGAAAACATTTTGTGTAAGAACGGCCTAAAAATAGTGTGCTAACAGCTAAAAATAGCCACTTAAATAGCTGTGAAAATCCCTATTCTTTCACTAATATTCTAAAAAAAAAAATCAGTAAAACATGTAGAATTAGTCTCTACTATGCTTCTTATCCACTATATTTTAAAGGCATTTGTGTCCTTTAAAATATCTTTTGAACTTCTCTTTTAATTATAAATAGCAGAAAAATGACAAAATAGAACACTCTTTTAAAACTCTCATTCAAGTACACTAAAGCAGATACCAGAACTCTAATTAATGGAGTGAGATTGCAAAGAATGAATGAGATACCTTCAGAAAACATTCTAACTAAATGTCATTAATAGTCCAAAATTTCCACATTGGACACTCAATTTATATTTTAGGACATTGAAAAAGACAGGTTTCACACTTGCCAGGCTGAGTTGGCTGCTACTGTGGTGTCTATGCCAAGGAAAACAGCTCAAGAAAGCCTGAAGGTATTATACAAAGAAATTTCACAACCAGCTTAATAGCTGTGACACACAAGTCATCTAAAAAAACCTCTGATGTGCCTTCCTTCATCTTTGCTTCTGGACCTATGCAGGATTACTCTGCTTTCAAAATTTAAACCTATACTTGCTATATGGAACTAATTTGAGCTTAACTGGACTTTATATTTTATTTAATTACTCCCCTCAGAAACAGTACTCGGAGCACAAGCCAGGACTAAGATGTCTTCAGGCTATTCTGAATATTCTAGACATCACACCACCAACAGCTATAAGTCTGTCCCTCTTTGTTCTTTTACCTCTATGACTTATGCATTCCATGGTAGCCAGTGTCAATCGGATGAGAAGATAGCTCTTGAACTACTGCCTGGATCAAATGCTGCATACTTCTCAAGTGGAGGATGTAGAAAATTTTTTATATTCTCAGACTATGTAAGGAACTGTCACTCATTTTCTGCCTTCCTAGGCAGTTACTAAAATCACCTGGTCATTGTATAAAAATAAAGTCACACTTTAACCCTCTTCTTTTTCCTTTTTAGCTGTGTTGCCTTTGCTGTTAGTCTTTTGTAACCAATGGGATTTGTGCTCTCTGTGCTAGATTCAGCATTAATAGTGCAGAGTCTAGCATTTTCAGAACTAATGTACTCATGATTTTCTGCTTTCCAGGTGGATGAAATTGAGGAGAATCTGGTCACCCGATTGCTCAAGGCATTTATGCATATGTATAAGATAAGACATCTAGCAAAATTTGAAGACTATCAGCAAGATATCCAGAAAGCAGCATATACAAAATATCAAATAAATCATAGTTGCAGTGAAAAATAGACCTTTCTTCCCACAACATAGCAAGAAAACAATAATTCCTGAAAAAAAAATTATGCAGGGGAGATCTCCAAACAGTTTCTTTGGTCATTAGCCCTATTTATGAATAACTAATCAGAAACCCTAGAGAGTTTGGACCATGTCCATTTTATGCACTAAACAAATCAGAAATAGAAATTCCAGAGCCAAACCTTCAACTGAAACTGCCTTGCATTATAATTCCCTGCCAAGCTCTACCAACATATAACCTGAAGAAAAATCTGTCAGGACATGGAACTGCAGAGAGTAAAATGCATATTTTCCAAAGTAAATTAATGAATGATAAAGACTACAAATCACTGCCCTAAAGTGCTCACTGAAAGAAGTTCTGCTTAGTGAATTCTCACCATGTCTAGTCGTCCGTGAAGCAGAAACTCCAGAACGGCACATTAGAGTAGGCTTGTCTCACAGGGTTCTCTGCAGGAAGATTAATATCTAATGTTTTCAAATATGTCTTGGCAAGAACAGATGTGCATTAAGATTCCAACAACATTTTCTGAATGTGGTTCCAGATGGCAGAAAAGCAGAACTTCGTCTGCACGCTGATATGTTAGCAGCTCCACAGATAAGATCCACAGTATTAATTGCCTTTGACACAGTCACAGTGAATCTTTTATTTAAGAAGGAGATATTCAGTGAATCCCAGAAATAAGCAGTAAAAAATACTGCATGTTCTTGGTTTCCTGCTGGAGTGGTAATGGGCAGCAACTCAGGGTGTTATTGTTGCCATATGTCTCAACAGTCATATTGATTTAACTGGTTGTCATAAAAAATTTGACAAGAGGGAAGCCAGTTCATAGCTGGGCATGGGCCAGAAGTTACTAGTGAATGGACTACTGAGATCTCTCAAGAGCCTGATTGTCTTTTCTCAACGTCATTGAACTTGTTGTCCTGTACATAATCTAGAAACAATCAATTTTATGAATGCAAATGTAGGCCATTTACTTTTGGATCCAATTATCTTACAGAATGGCAGAATACCTTATACCGTAAGGAAAAAATCTGTTTAATCTGTTTATAATACAAATATAATATAATATTTTATATTATATATTAAATATATAAACTCTCAGAAACAAAAATGTTTTCACTGTGGGCAGCATATGGGATGCCTCATCATTTGTCTCTGCATCACCCATCCTGTGCTGTATTTAAACTACTTCAATCTTTGCTTAACATCAAAAGACAACCACAAGCAAGAACATCTATATTACATAACAGAATATTTAGCACTTGCATGAGAACTGTCATACAGGAATCTTAATGCACTCTTGCATATATGTGGTTTACAGCAGGGTAGCATTGCTACCCACATTTTATGGAAAGGGAAGGAAAGCAGAGATGCTTGAGAAATGATGTGACTTGACTACAGTGTGAGGTAAAACCAGGGGTGGAGCACAGAGCTTCAGTTTCAAGCTATGGGCTTTACTAAGAAAACAGCCTGTCTATGTTTTTTCCTGCCACCTTTGGTCTGAAGTGTTATAAAAACATTTCCTCTGTTTGGAAGAAGAAAACAAAACTACGATTACCTCCCTCCTTGTTTAAACAGCAAGTACTTGTGTGTGTGTGTGTGTAGCTTGTTGTTTGTGTCTTTTAGGTTCATCCATGAGGAATTTGTGCCCAGCCTGTATGAACCACCTGGGCTGCCTCTGTGATCAGTGTCTTTTCTGGCAGCTCTTTTCCCTGTAAGATAAATACATCTACTAAAAAACAAGAATATCTTTATGAGCTGAGAACAACATAAAAGAATCACATAAGAATAGAGTTTGAACAAGTTTGAAGCAGTCAAGTGTATCAGTGTAATATTCTACATCTTTATGAATGCTTTCTGATGCATCAGAACTGCTGTAGATTCAGTGCAGTCTTGTTTCAGTGAAAATGCAACTTTAAAGTTTCGATATCTTTATATTCAGTAGATTACATTAACCTATGAAAAGGAGTGGACATGCACTTAAAAAAAATTACTCTTCATTTTTATTATGAAAGGTTCCTGATGATTATGACTTATTTTGAAACTGAACATAAAAGTGATGTAAAAATGTTACACTAAAGAATATGCTGTGGTGTTGGTGTTTTCCTGTAATAAAAGACTCACCAGACAACATCCATCAAAATTCACTATTCAAAACATTAACTGAATTCTTGTGGGAGGGCTCAGAAGTCTATGAATGTAGACATTTGTAAATGTAGGTATTTATTCCAATAAAATTATACTATGCAATAATCAGATTTGCCAAACTCAGAAAAAATCAAGTGAAATTCTCTATTCTCATGCCCTCATAAACAGTTACCTAGTTATGAATGAATTTAAATATAAAAATGAGCATCAACCTACTCTTGAGAGATGATTACAAAAAACAGCATACACCATGGCAAGAACTGTACAGCAGTGGGAACTTTCCATGCAGAAATTAAGTTTGATCCCCATTAACTAAGGATGATGTATCCAAGCCATGAAATTGGCTTGATACAAATTCAGCACAGTAGCTCACTCCTATTTCAAAACACACAAAGGAACAATCATCTGATCAAATACATTATTAATTTGAAGAGACTAGATGATTTTGGCTACTAAGGCATAAACTTTGGGAACCTGTGCCCCCTAATAGATTTAGTCAGTTTCCTCCAGAAAACTGGAGATGGAGTGACTCGCCTTAAGGAGCGATACAATAGGAAAAGAAAGCTGCTGGTTTCATACTCTTTGGTGAATTGCACCTGTGCAATCCTACTTACTGCTGCTGGCTCGTTTCAGATGGTACGAAGTTGTGTGTTGAACATTTGTGTGTTAAATGCCTGATGGGTTTTAGATTCCTAGGTTCTTACCACACTCTTGCATAAACATCAATTGCATGAAAGCAATACTAAGCAGCTCATTGAAGAACCCAATTTGCCTTTGTGAAAGGCTTATCTGAAATTGTTTTAGGAGGCAACAACAAATTATTTTCCATGAATGCAGATAAAGAACTTCCGATCCCAGCTATGTCATCTAATATGCATGCAACTATTTTGGAATCAGTAGAAGCAGAAATATCTTTATATTTGTTAAAGCTAAAAGAGAAGTTGATGATATTCAAGCAAGAAAAATCTAAAATGTCTCACCTTGCAGATAATGTATAAAATGCTGGGTTTGGACACACACAAGTAAGTCCAGAGCACATCCAAAGAAGCAGTTTCTTACTTTCAGCCAAGTGCACAACAGGAGATTTTGGTCTTTCCTCTTCTCTGTAGGTGTTATGTGATCTCTATGCATTCAAGCATACTTTTCTGATTTATCTGCTATTAGATTAAACACATGAGGTTAAGGTCCTACCTGAAACTTTAGGGATTCAAGTCTATTTCTAGATAACAGTGTAATGATAAAAGCCAGCAAATAGCCACTTCCTAAAACACCACATGCCTGAAGTACCTGTATTTTCCATTTTCAAATTTAGCTGCTCAGAATTTTTGTTTCGAAGTCCAGTAAGCAATCACTATCCCCCAGGCACTTTGGGCATTTAGCCTCATCTAAGCCCACATGTATCACAGAAGGTCAATTCAGACCTGACTGTACCCCATGCTTAGTGCTAGAGGATAGTACAAGAACAAAGTCCCAAATTTCTTGGGAAATAGACGATATTGTAGGATACCATTGGCTACAGTATGTCCAAGGCACTGTCTGCTAGAGATTGCTAAAGCTTATGAATAAAGATTAATGTCAGCTATTTCCAGACTCATGATTGATCTCAGTTCCTGCTGGGTTCCTGTAAGCTCTGGCATATCCCATGCAAGGCGGGAGAATTTTCTGTGTTTTCCCTATGTAACTCAGTTTTTTATCAGTTATGTCCATTGCTGAACTGAAGAGCTATGAAGTTCAGAGCCGGTCAGTTCCAGTTAAAACATTTCCTTACTGAATAAAAGCCAAATCAGTCAATGTGTTTCATGAACCCAGCTGGAGGATGAACCAAAGTTAATTAGTTAACCAGTTATGACCAAATAAAATATTACCTTTTCATATATCACCACACTTTTGCTGCTGTTTTTTATCCTTTCCATAAAAAAGGAAATTCATATGACCAGAAAAAAAAAACGAAAACAACCCCCCAAACGAAAACAACTTTCCCCCCCCCCCCCCCCCCAAAATCATTCAGAGTATTATCAATTAACCTTCTGCAGAACTGAATCTCTTCCATGGAGTAACCTTTCAACTACATTTGCTCTATTTTTGTTTCTCAGTAACACTCCTTTATGCTGACCTGGCTGACAGAACTGCTCATCCTCACTGCTTTTTTACATTGTTATTATGAAAAATAACAACATAAACTGCCCTCTTTCAAAGCATTTCATGCATATTTAAATTCCTTATGTATTTTTACTCTCTTGGGATTTACTCCTGTCCCTTCATTTTCCTTTACTTTGTTACTTTTAAAAAAGTTAAATCATGCCAACAATCAAATAAAAGGCCCAAAAGTCACATTTTGCAATATCGAAGTAAATATAAAAACACACAATAAAGAATTTTTATAGTGTCTGGATTGGTTTCAAACCAATCTTTATAAAATGGAAAAGTCCCTGAAAACTGTCAAGGGCCTTTGCAATTTATCAGGACTCATTATTTTGATTGCTACTCCACAATTTTTCAAGCATTTTATCAACAACAAATTTTATAAAATTAGGTAAGTGCTACATCTAGCTCCAAAATACATACAGTAATTAGAAGTTCACACCAAGAAAGTATTTGACTCTAAGAGAAAAACCTAACCAAGGTATCATCACTCTATACCAGAAACAATCATCATTCCTCACAGTCTCTTACCAATGTACTCATGCTGCCAGTTGCCACCCAGGTTGGAGAGCTAAGGAAAAGTTTTGGAAAGTAGTCCAGAGGCAAAAGATTGCAGCTGCTTTCCAAAGATATCACTGTTGGGTTGAGATGGAAAAGGACTAAGCAAACACCTCTACTAGCTTTTTTACCCACATAACCAGGAGTATAGAGTATTTGGTCTCCATCTTCTATTCTACAGGTAGTATGAAGACTGGAAGCTTTATTTCAACAGAGCAACAGATACATCATGTATCTGTTTTTCAGCCATGAAAAATTCAGCCATGAAAAGTTCAGCCCTGTTTCCTGTGGTAAAACCATTTTAAGAGTCTTATTTCAAAAAAAAAATACAATTCATACCAAACTAACATGAATTATTATTTCAGATGTGCATGAAGTGGTAGTGGCTCTACAATTAGCATCAGTGGTTAGTTTTTTATTTCAGCTAGAACATGTCACCTCCAACAGTTAAGGGCTCACTAACTTCATGATAAACCATTGATTCAGTGAGATACAAAGCTTAGGTGCCGCCTACTGAGTGACCAGAACCACTTCCTGATCCTCCTATATCCTCTCCTTGGGTCCAGCATCTAGGCAGGGATGCTGTTTGTTGCTAATTTGGAATCAAATTCAGGAGCCAAAAGCCACATCAGTCCAGAGGATTAAAAAATCTTAGAACTGAGTTAAAAAAACTAAAATTTGTTTAATTTGGTTTGTTTGTTGGGGTTTTTGTCCAACATTCATGTAGTTGCTTCTTTTCGATATCACAAATATATTTTTCAAATCCTTCCACAGTCATGAAATTATATTTCTGGTACAAAAATAAATTACTTCTGCTTTTACTCTTTGTTCCAATGGGAATCTGCAGGTACATTGAAATTTAGATGTCTTGACTACTATTATCAGATTTTGAAATAATTATCAAAGAGGTCAAATATTTTGACAAATTAGTCAGTCATGTAAGTAACAGGCAACACTGGACAAAGAAAATAGGAGTTGTGTTGTCAGCATGAGGGATTTCACTGCAGGAGAGTTGCTGTGGCTTTCATTATTTCAATGGTCAATGGAGGTTGCTATAGAAACTACACAGTTAGTAAGCCATGCAAGCAAAAGAAATATGATAAAACCAAAATTTAAATAGTGGAAGGATAAAAACCCCAAGGATTTGTCCAAGAGCTTAATATAATTTGTTTATCTTTCAATCATATCATTGATATGTCAATACAAGATTTCTAGTAATGATATCATATAGTCACATATCACTTTTATGTAAGTCCCATCATGTATCATAACACTTTTGATAAAAATCAGCATTAAACAGAAACCCTTTCTGTCAGTTAAAAAATGAAATAACATCAAGTTATTTCAACATGTAAAAAATAGTATTCGTCTTCACAATACATTAACCTTCCATAATACTAGTAAGTAACAAGAACATCTCTTGTATGATGTATTTCCTTTGCATAGAGGAGAAATAACATTTTAATATTTAAATTAGCTTTTTTTGTATGCCAGAAAGTACTTTCAAACAGTTACCTGCCTGAAGTATGTGTGCACTGATGATCACCTGCATAATAGGCTGACTTCATTCAGTTCATGTCACAGTTTACGTTGATTTGAATATTTGCATTTAATGAATGAAGTCCAAGACTCTTCCATTTTGGATAACCATGTAAATAGCCAAACCAATATTTTAAAACAAGTGATCTTGAAAACACTTAGAAAACTAATAATCCTAAAAAAGAAAAAGAAGGATGTGTATGACAAGTGATTATATATCATTCTGAGTGTGTACAGAATCTATGGGGTGTATTCTGCGAACATACATTCTTTGGTTTCTCCACAGCCACTCCGTTCTCTAAATTAATTTCTGTTGTTTAGTCTTCCAGTAATAAGTCATGTTTTTTTTCCTTTTAGAAATGAATGTAATAAATATATACAGGAAAAATTGATACACAACAGGACCAGAAAATCCTATTTTTTAATTTTCTGGTCCTGTGATCAGGGCTGAGTGGCAGAACCCATGAGTTTTCATTCCAGTTGCACCTGGCTGGGTTGGTTGTTTCTGGCCTTTTTTTTTTTAAGAGTCCACAGCATTAATCACCAAAAGAGATGCATTAAGTAGGGAGAAGCCAAAAGGATGAAAAAACTGATAAACCGAAATTTGAACTGTGCTGAGGAACCAAAACCAACACCAATATTAGCGTCTTCAGACAAAGAAAAGTGGCTTGAGGAACATAGCAAAACCACAAAACATTTGCCCTCTATTTAACTGCAGCTTGTTCCTCTAGCCATCACAAGTAAGTCTATTACCATCACATTGCTTTCCAGGTCTATGGAGAAAAAAAAAGCTAACCCACAGAAATAATTGCTTGCATGTCCAATGAAAGCTTTGGCACTTTTAACTCCAAAGTCTCTTGAGAAATATTGGGAGGCTCTTGCCATTAGGTCACATTAGGAAAAAGAATACCAAGTGTTTCATAAATGTTTGCACAGGCACTATAGGAAAACACGGAAGGATGATTAAACTAAAAGAGAGCATTTAATTTATTTTATTGTTATTTTTTTTAATAGAGAAAGCAAAATCCCAAAAAATAACAATTTAAATAGGATACTTCTGGTTTTCACTGTTCTATGATTTGGTCAGTTTTGTCGTTTTAGCTGGACTATTAAAAGCAATCCTCAGGAAAGGCAATGAGACTTCGAGTGCCTTATTCCCTTATCATCCCAGAGGGCTGAGATTAATGTCTACTATGGGACTGTGCCAGGAACACAGTCTTTTTTGTTAGTGATGCTCCTGGAAAAAAAGAGAACTATTGTACACCTCTTAACGTGCTTTCCTCTTGCCGTGTCTCTCAAACCTGTCACACAATTTGAAAGAATATTAGAACAGACAGAGAGTGCAGAGTTGAAATCAAACATAAGTCCTTATTTCATGAAACCTTTGCATATCACAGGTTCTGTGTTATGAAATGGTCAACTGTTTGCCCCTGAGTCCTCATCCATTACATCCACATAAAAAAGACCATCTTGCAGTCAGAGCTGGGCAAATTGTTGGATGCTGCCTCAATCTGGCAGGAGGGAAGAAGTTCACAGCCCAAGCCCACTAGCTCAATATATGCCAGGGGACACAAGCTGAGCCAAGGTAGCTGAAGGACAAATATAAAATAATTTCTTCCTTTGCAGAAGAAAACATCTGAGGCTGTTATTGCTTGTGCTTAAACTTTGGATTAGGGGTTTCTCAGGCAGAGAGAGCTTTGAGATGTACCTGTGAGTGAGGCAGAGGATACTAACATGACTGGTGATGAAGATCACTTGGCAAGACAGAAATTCCTTAGATATAGGAAAATTTGTTGTTTAAGAACCTTTACTTGGTGTTAAAACTTTTTTACAGATAAACAACCCAAGGAACATATGTCTGGATCTATCTTAGTTCATGTTCTTCACTGAGGAATCTCACCCAGGACCATAGTGTAGCCACTAGAAGAAAAAGATCATCCTGGAGAGAGATGGCATCACATCTAGGTCAGGTGGGGAGATGCTGGCCCCAGAAAAGAGTCCAAAGCCACCCACCAGGTTAATGTCAAACCTCAGAGCAGAACACTGTCCTTAACCCTCTTCGTGGTGGTGTCAGTCATTCAAGAGGACAGCAATAGGGCATTCTATTGTGGAAAGGGGAAAAGAAATGGAGAAGCAAAGCTAATTTTTATGTGACTATATTGTCAGTCTCTGTCCCAGTAGACTTAGGGTCAGAATGCTCCTTGTTTAATTTTGATTGTGCTCATTGGCACAGATTTACCAGGCCCCCATAGATGTAAGCAGTCCGCCTGCACATTCAGGAAGGGGCACAGGCTGTGATCTGCATCCTATAGGCTTAAGGAGGATTTGTGGGCAGGGTAGTATAGATGAGGTTGGCTTTAGGGATGTAACTGTCCTGTGCAGCTTGCTGTTGGAGTCAGCAATTAGTCCTGGCTATGTCTGAACTCCAAATCAAGTTGTATGTCACTATTTCAAAGCAACACTTTGTAATTTGAATGTATTTTCAGTTTTGTTGTGTTTGGGGGAATGTGAGATATTGAAAAAAGATTATATTAGATTGAATATCTATCCAAGCTCAGAAAGTTTCCCTCTGAAAACTTAACATGCTTTAGTTATTCGAGGAAAGGTTAATAAAAGGCCGAACCAATAACTTTGCTGACTGTTCTAAAATTTCAGTAGTTTTTAAGTTTGCTTTTTGTAGGGTGGATTGTACAACTTTCAGTAAAGCTCCCTGTTGTGCTCTCTTTCAACCCTGAGATGATATTTCTTATTCATTCTTGTGTTGATTCTTTACTGTGATTCTGGGTTCATATTACCTAAGTCCAGATCAATGTCTCTCTTCTGGTATGAAAGGCCTACTTTGGGGTCCTATATCAGCAAAATTAATTGGAGAAAAAATGATGGGCTCATCTCCTTCTGAATATGCACTTCTATCATATAAGGGACTTTCCTGTAATTACATTCTAAAAGAGAGACTTTAGAGGCTGAAAATGGCATCTTGAGAAAAAGATAATTTTTGGGGTTTTGGGTTTTTGGGGGGGGTTAAAAAAAACTTATACTAAAATGAGAGATTAAATTTAATATAATTAAATATTTTTTAGGTTTTCTTTGGGGTTTTTTTAATGCAGTATGCATAAGTTCATAGTTCTTCCAGCAGATTCTGATATCGTAGTTTATTCCACATTCCATGCAAAAGAGGTTCATTGTTAGGCAACTTTTTTCCTCTTAGATTGTTATTCAATCTTTTATGATCATTTCCTTAGCCATGATCTTATTTTAGATTTTCTACTAGATCACGACAGAAAGTCGGCATATATCAATCATGAATAGGACTGGTCAGGACCAAAACAGAATTTTTGCCCCATTTGGATGCAGACTTGTTTAATTTCTTTGATATTAACTCCATGATATTTTTAATTAAATTATTTTTAGCTATAACATGACATGGTACTGAGCCCTTACAGTGTAGATGATAATACATTTAAGTGCATCAGCTGACATTGATTATGTAAATGTGCTTTAATTTGTTATTTGACTATGTGTGATAGGAGCTTTTCCGTGGCTTTGATCAGAAGACTAGTCAGCTAGAATATTCAAAGTTACACTATATCTTCTTACAAATCAAAAATTGTGACTGAGAAATTCGTGAGCTAACTGTGATTTATGGTAGATTTGGACCTTTTCAATTTTGTGTTGATTCAAATTGCTTTTTTATACTAGATTTTGGTCAACGTTTTTGTGAATTGATAGTTTTTGTGTTGTATTTGATAGCTATTCTACCCTTGTCTCTTACTGAGCTATATGAACAACAGGATTTTCTTTATTTTCTGTTATTTTATAAGCATTAATTCTTAAATATCTGATGGTTTCCCTTGCCTGTTATCAGTCACTGGTGACATTTATTGTGGATAAAATGTTCATATATCCTTATATGCATAAACACGTTTCTATGTCTTGTCAACATATAGTTGATGCACGACATTCCCATATCTTTTCCTAAATGGATAAACTTTCTAGTCACAGAAAATATCTCAGTTTGTTTTGGAATTGCAATTCATTTCTCCAGAAAGCACTGGTCAACAGTTCCCAGTTAACAAGTTTAAGCCAGTCCTGACATAGTGGATCTGTAAAACAAAACAATGAAAACATGAGAGCAGAGAGTCACAATTTCGCAGATCGTCAGTTTTCAGCCTAACTCACAATATCAGGGGCTTGATTTTCAGTGGTACTTCTTGCTGGCAAATTTAAGGTGATTCCAAAAGCTGGTATAGTAAAGATATTCACAAGGGCAGCCTAACATGTTGCATATTTATCAAATATTAAACAATAATTGTTTGGATTATTATAAGAAACGGAACTGCAGAAGTATGTTTAGATTGTTTCCGCATTCACAATAGTATGGAGTTGTGTCCAGGTTACTCTTAGGTTAGTAACACTGGGCCATGGTTCCTAGATGAAAAACAGGATCTTAACAGAATGAACACATCTTAAAGGGCAAAAATCTCTTCAGACATCACCCACTTAAACAGTTGCTATAAAGGCAAGCTGTATTAAGTGTCCGCCAGAGTTGTTGTGTGAAAATATCAGGCTGTCCATCTTTTTCCAAGGCTCAGTGACTGAACTCTACATGCCAGTCAGTCCAAAAGACTCCTGTGAAACAGATATTTGCATGAACTTCTGACTCCATCAATACATTACACACTCAAATCTTATTATTCTAACAAGGCTTCTTGCTGTGCCTGTTCCAAATGGGCATTAAGGCTCAACACCAGAATAAACAGCTGGGGAAATGAACTTCATCACTGCAAACACCTGATGACTACTTCCACTAGCCCTTTTTTTTCTATCATCAGGCTCTCTCTCTCAGCCACCCTTTCTGCTAGAGACTAATCCCCCTCAACACAGCCCATTCTTCTGGCTGTTGCCATTCTTTGTTAGTTACATCGTGTGCACAAATTAATTAAGGCTCGATTTAAGGGCTGGCTCAGCCAGTTCACAGCACAAATGAGTGCAGCTGTTTTCCTGCCTGAGATTTTCAGCTTCTTTTGGGGGGCTTTTTTCTGCCTCTTCGTTTAAAAATATATTGTGTGTGTGTGTGTGTGCATGTGTTTGTGTGCATACAAATTAAACATGCGATTTTTGGCAGATGCAATTGTCTAGGGAAGTTGACAACATGGATCTGTTTAGCCCATCAGACCCTGAGGATCCAAGTGAATTTCTTGCAGAACTACAGGGTTAGGACTACCGAGTTTCCAGTGTTGCAGGGTGGATTCTCTACCTCAGAGAATGCTGGCATTCTGATCCTGTGAGGTCCCCTGCCCCCACCCAAAGAAAAAGAAAAGAGAAACATCTGGAATCACAGGGGCAGCTTGTCTGCTGAGCTCAGCAATAAGGACTCCTGTAGCTACAGTTCCACCCCACTGTTAGGGGACTTAGAAGGCACTTAACAATTACTGTCTTTACTATAGTATTACAAGTGCATTTGATACCATATGTATAGCATAGTCCTTTAGATTTTACACATAAATATTTTTGGGGTATAGTTCAGAATGAAACATCTCCACAGAGAGATAAGCATCATGATGTTTTAATTTAATTTAGTGAGTAGTTCTGAATTTAAAGGGTATTTTAAGTAACCATGTTATGTTCATATCCTCTTACATTTGCTTGAATTTTAAAATTCTGGGTGATGATTCAACACCAGAGCAGTAAAAGTTCACCTCAGGTGATTGGGAAAAGTACATTCTGAACATGCAGATATTATTCTTCAGTGTTCATTTCAACTGAAAGAATTTAGTCTTTGATCATGGAACTGGAGTATTTGATTCTGCTCTCACTGAAGTCAAATATGAGTGTTGCTGTTGGATAGATGTAAAATGTTAGGATATATGTGTTGATGAGACTGCAGCTGCAATTGTTTACTACTTTGGGTTTTCTTTCAGTGTTACTGGCCTTTAAAGGCGACAGCAATATATAAGTGCTGCTATAACTACCTGGCGTTGGAACAAAAACTACTCTTATTGACTTCTTGGAGTTTGGCATTCCCTGTAGTCAAATGAGTCTTATTTTACTGAGATATATAATTATTTTAGAATCCAATTGTGTAAATATTGCTGAAAAACAATCAAGTACAGGAGTAAGACTTACACCCTCTGGAATTCTCCACAAGCTAGAACAATTAGTTTATATTTTATATCTATGTGTGTGTATGTATGTATACATACATGTAGATATACATATATACCTTTTTCTTTTACTTTCCGATTTGTATACTCATGGGAGCAAGCACTGACTAAACTGTACATGCCATTCAACAGGGACTTGGGTGGGCTCAGCTTCTCCATACTACCACAACCCAAGTAGTAACAAAGGTAACTCGGCATTTGAAATCAGAGGACTTATGTACTTAGTATTAAACAGCTTCTGAAGATCTTTATTAGGGTAGGTTAATCAGCTCCTCACCAGAACATACTGTCATTTTAATAATGAAGTTTTGTGCTCATATTCACTGAAACAAAACTCTTCAGTTTCTTCCAATTTTTAACAGAACGGAAATAAATATATATTATTTAGTCTGTTCTCTCTTTTTTTTTTTTGGTAAAAAAATAGATAGTTGTCATCAATTCAGACATGAACTACTACTTTAAATGTTGAATACAAATATTACATGAATTATATTTTTGAGTCACTTGTGGATTAGATATGAATTTATTAGACATGCAGAATGTAAACAGTAGGGCAAAAGTCCCTGAGTTGACCTTTGAAAGAAAGTTATTTAAATAAGTAGAGAGAAAACAAGAGGTAAAAAGGGTGCAATTGAGAAGAGATATGTGATTCATAACTTCCTAGAACAAACATGTAAATTTAAATTCAGCTGTGCTTAAAAAAAAAAAAAATAGAAGAAGAAAAAAGGCAAATATTTACGTGATCAGAATCTCACCCAGCCCAGTCCCCACACTTGTACACATGAATAACTTCACACACTTTAGCAGCAAGAATTTCTTGAATGGCATGGCTCAGGTAAGAAATGTATTGTATCTGCCCATCACCATGTAATTGTTACCCACTGTGAGAAAAGATTTCCAGTCTAAAGAAAATAATTTCACAATCTGAAATAAACATTTTTAGATATAAAAAGAATAATTTAAAAAATTACCTTTACCTGTAGATTGTGCTATTAATAGCACGGGTTTTTAGGTGATGCCTCATTAAGAGCTTCTGTACCAACAAAACCTCTTTCTAGATTGACAGGTGGCTGCTTTAACAACAAAAAAATTTCTTATTTTAAAGGTTTTTATCACGAAAAAACCTCTCAAGCAGCCCAGTGCATTGTGATTTCCCTGGTTCTTTTCCTTCTGAGCTGTTCAATTAGTTGGAAATCTCTGTCTGATGGACTGAAGCAGCTTGAGTGAACGCCTGAGCGCACAACCAATTAGGCTCATTTGAAGTTGCAGAATTGCCTTCTTTGGTGTTAAAACCCCATGTCAAACACTGGGTCTAAGATCATTTGTAGTACAAAATGAGATTGACAGAGCAGCTGTACCAGGGGGCATGCCTGCTGGACGACTTAATTGTGGGGACTGAAGGGCCATCATGAACTGGCGTGTGGAGATTGTATCACCACTGCTGCATTACAAATGCTCTTTATTAACAGTGATCTGTAATCAATGAGCTCAGGCTTTTTGCCAGAGCTCCAAAATCAGATAGGCAGCTCTCCTCACAAGGAATGGGAGGAGTCACTGGAGCAGGGTGTTGCGCTGAGGACGGGAGCAGGGATGCGCTCCCTGGCACCTCGGTGGTGTGGCGGAGCTGCGGAGAGGGAAGCAGAGACCCCACAGCGCAGAGCTCCCGTGCGTCGGCTGGGGTGGGCGTGTGGCAGTGCACAGGCAATCGCACCCAGACTGGCAAGAATGAAACATGGTTGCTTCAGCAAAAGGATATTTTAGGAGTCAAAGAGGCTACACCAACTCACGCTGGTCTGAATGAATGGTCTTGATGGTGGCATAATGTCTATAATTTATTGGTAATCCCATGATACAAGTGACGCAGAGGAAATGCAATAGGCTTAGTTTCAGCAAATTAATGAATAAAACCCTAGTATACTTTATTGTCTTGATAGAAAACCTTTAGAGTTTTTAATAAGACGTGTTGCTTTTGAAAAGAGTGATTGCTTTCCACTGATGCTTCCAAGTCAAAAGTTTTGTTTATTCCTCCATTATTACAACCAACATCCTCTTAGTGTAACAAAGTGGGTTGTTTTTCTGGGAAGAAATCAATGTGTCTGCACAAATGTTCAAAGGTTACTTTATGATGAGACAGATGTAAACCCAAGGTCTAAGTCAACTTTAAAGCCAAAATCAGCAATAGCTGACTTTATTATTAATAGCTGAAATTACCTACCCAAAGCCATTGCTATGAGGATAACTTCGCTTGTTTTTTTCAGAGGCATGTTGTTCTGTCACTTTCTGAAAGAATCCCAGGAATGGAAGTAAGCTATTTGAGTGAACAATACAAGAACAGCTCAACCAGTGTGGCAAATCACATGCAGATGAGCTCTAGTATAATAAAATAGTTTGTGCTACTTCACTATATAGGCTGTTAACTTTTAGGTGCATAATCTAAACTTCTGGCTTCTTGTATGAGTCAGAGTGACAGGTTTCATGTTTCATTACAAGCATTTTTTTCCTTTGGTTTATTTATTTATTTTTACTACAATATATGATTATATGTTCAGGTGTTTATTACAATTTTTTTTCTGAAGGGTTAGTTTTGCTATTACCAGTAATTAATTCCCACATATTTCTAAAATCTGTTCAAATAAGATAGATTTGCTTTGTGCCATTGTGCACCAGTTGCAGCATAAGCATCAGGCAGCTGAAATCAAATAATTTTAAGAAGTGTTTCTGAAGTAAATAGCTGCACATCCAATCATATTTTAAATTATTCTTAGGAACTCTCTTTTAACATAATACATACAGGAAAGTTAACAGTAAACTTGACATTGGTTAGACTGCAGATTGTCTCACTTCTACCTCATGGGTCCCATAAGATTCCTTCCATCTGCTCACTCTTTCCTTACAACTAGAGAGTGAGCTCTGAGGCAGGAATTATATTTCTGTTCCCTGTACATTGTCTAACTCAACACCAACATCACCTATGACTAGCGCTCCAGGAAACTAAAGTGAAATCACTTACTGCTACTCTTACCAGAAATTATATGGAAAATGCAAGCATCTCACTAGTTTAATACTGGGAACAAAATACCATTGTATTCCATTATTTATGAAGAATTTCCTTAAATGGACCTGTTGCCAGATCTTGTGAAATGTTCCTTCTGTGCCAGCAATTTCTGACAGTAGTGTTGTGAAAGGTACAGAACATGAATATATAGCTAAGAAAAGTTTCAGTATATCTAGAAAATAAAAAAATATAAAACTCACAATCTTAAGTAAGAATGCTTATTCACTGTACCCATCAGCTACACTTGACCATCACATTTCATATTTGCTAGTATTTTTGCCTTGCTGTTTAGACAAGTTCACTCCAACAAAAACAAGTGCCTAAACTGATATTCTACTGTAGCCTAAGGACATAAGTAATCATTAAATGTGTGTCTGAAATTAACTGGTTATGTGTTTACTCATACTAATGTTGCTGCAACTAAATTAATGTCTCACCCAGGCATATGAAAATGTGAATTTCTTTTTTCCTCTCACAGTTTCTGCATATTTACCTATCATCTTTACCACATATCTCAGAGCATTACATAAACATTGCTGAGCCACTGAATTCTGGTTCTATTGTTTTTCTGTTACTTTTCCAGTTCCACAATCTTTTATTTTTGTCTTGTTCACTATTTCTTACAAAACCTTACTGCCAGCAAAGATCAGAAATATAACACACGTTGGCTGTGGAAAGGACTGGATGATTACACTCAGGCACAACTATTCTGTAAATTTGCAAGCTATCAGCAGCCTGTGAAAGTTTTTTCCAGCTATGCTGGTGAATAGGTGTGTAGCATGCTGTCAGCATCAAGTAGAATTCTGGTTTCAAATACCAGAATAGAGATTGTACAACTCAGGAAGAAGACTACAGCCTCCTTGAATAGCTGGTTGTCCTGCCTCCTGAAGAATGATCTAATAACAAAGAAAGGCCATGTTTCCTTTCTATATCCCAGGTATCCTGGGGAAAAAAAAAAAAGAGAAAGTGAGTAGTGTAGAAAGCTGTATGAAACTCCTTGCTACATTTTGAAGCCAAGAACTAGAGCTTCATTAAAAGCATATATTGAAGCTTTTTTTTGTCAGGCTTTGTTTAAGTCAAAGTATTTTCCCCTTCTACTCACTACTGTGAAAGATGAGACCATGGATTTATTAAAAACATACCTTGCTTTTTTAAATCTGTTCAAATTCTTCCATGCTTATTGCCTTTAAATAATTTAACAGATATGAAAGGAATAAGTGTTGATGCTTTCAAATTTTCATGCTCATTTTTATGCTAAATGTTTTTGTATAGAGAAATCAAATTGTTCAGACCTGTGGAAATGCCACATACTAATCTGTATTTCTAGTTAGGGAAGTCAAGGATTTTTCTGCAAGCCACATTGTCTTAAGAAACAGAAAGAAAATTAAAACAGAATATACAAATGTATTGGCATTGCTAATCAATAATCTTTGAGTTTATATCTGGCTATCAAAAGGAAGTTCCCTGCAACTGGATGTAAAGGAGAGAACAGTGTCACTAATATTCTCAAGAAGAATCATTTAAAGAGGAGTCAAACATTAAAAGATAACACCATAACAAGAATATATAACACCACTCTACCAACAATTGTGTCTGGAATATGCAAACATATTTTTGAGACTTAAAAACCATTGCCAATCATTGGGTGGATTCAAGAGTTCCTAGAAGAAGACTTGTTCAACTAGCAGCCATTATATTTTGTACCTTTCTCTCTGGTGGCACTGTCAAGCAATCTTTGACTAAACAGATTGTGTTTAATTTTATCATTCAGAGAATGATAAATAATGACAAGCTTCAATCTAGATTTGAAAGGTTTTTTGCATTTCTTCTCTCTGCTACTTTTTGTTAGTTACAAATATAATGGATGTATTAAATTAAAACATTTTGCTACTGAAGTTACATATAAAAATTCTAAACATGCAATATAAAAACTACACAATTACTTTTGAAATTCTGTTGCAAGGCTCTTTTTTTAAATAAAGCCAACAAACTCAAATAACAATTGATTTGTAACAATACACCTAGTTTGGGATTCATCTTCTGTCATCTAAGGTTCCTCATTTTAGTAATCCATGTCACTGTGGTCTCTTTTAAGATTGACAGAAGAAAACATCTTCAGAAAACAATTCATGGAGCCTATCTTAATACAACCCCTTTAAGATTAAAGTAATTGCTTATTTATCTCATTGACTAGATATGACCCCTGAAGAGTCTAACCTAAATTTAAGCAAATTTTAACATCTAAATTAGGGAAGATGAATCTTCACCCAATCTATAAGTCTGCTTAATTTACAAGCAAGCCAGAAAATCGGCTGCTATAGCTGCATGGGACAACATCAAGGCTGCTATGGAGACCCTGAAAGCTTTTACCTTCTCAGTTTTGCTCCAGTAACTGTAAGTCATTAATATGTCCCTGATTCTCAGCTATTAATTTCTTTTTTCATTGATTTCCCATTTCCATATGTAATGATATGTTGACATGCTTCTCTGAATAAAATTTAACATTGACAACAACTATTGTGACCAAGTGGAATTTAAAATATAAGGAAATGTTTGCTCATTTATGGTTTAATACCTCTTTTTTTTCAGGAGCCAACTTGCTGATCATATAAAAAAATTAAAATGAAGAACGACATCCAGGAGAAACTAATATCCTAAAAGCAGTAGAACTTCCAGAAAGAAAATATGCAGAACATGAACAGGCTATGGGTAACTTCAAAGTACCATATTCTGAGCCTATTTTGTTCATTTTATGGTTCTATTATCAATCCTATTTATAGATATTTACAATGATAAAAGATCCAAAAATAAGAAATCAAACCAACTTAATGATAAAACATGAAAGAACAGTAATAGTATATTTCATGAGTAGTCCAAATAAGGTTATCTTCAACTTTGATGTGGGTATTTGCAAATTATTTTCCATTTGGATTAAATGTGAGGCATTTTTAAACATTTTTTTAGTATTGTTTCTTGAGTGAAAACTGTTGTTCCTTACATTTATGTAGAAGTAGAGCCATTCGTCCAATAGGAAAAATACCTAAGGAAGCAATGATTCTGTTTATTGCGCCTATCAGGTACTTTACTTGCTGTAATAATTTAATCTGTTAACAAAATTATTGTATTTATTTATCCAAGGGGAAGCCTGATCTGTGCATATTGTGTATTACTCACTTATGTTGTCACACATTAGTATTAAAACCACTAAGATATTTTTATTTCATGTACTCCTCTTCTGTTTCTCGCCAAACTTCTAGTCATGCATAAATGCTCTTTCAAATTTCAAATGCTTCAAGTAGATTTTTCAGCTATTACATAAATTATTGTAAGATATAATGACAGCATATAAATTGCTGTTGTTTGGAAGCATACAAGCAATTACTTTGCATGCAAATGAGTTCTATCTTGTTTCTAATATCAGTGAATGTTTCCATTGTTCTTCACCATGGTCTTAAGTGGAAATGCACTAAATGATTCACATTAAAGGCACTTCTCCATAGACTTTTTCCTGAGAAATAGAATGGAAACATAAGGTATCAGGGAATGCAGCTGGGTCTTTTCAGAGCCTGAAACTGTAGATGTCTGCACTTAATATGTTGAGATATCAGCTAGGGTTTTTTTCCTCTTGTTTTTCATGTGGCTAATTATTACATTTTTTCAGGTGTTCTTCATCCTTTGTTAATCTCTCTTACTTCTTCCTCCTGGTTTGTTTTTGTTAGCTTGTTTTTTTGATTTCCCACCACCTTCCTTCACACTACCTTCTTTTCCCCGCCTCTATTTTTTTAATCTTGTCAATATCTCTGTTCCTTTCAAATTTTGCTCATCATACTGAGTAGATTTGTCTCACCAGAGAAATGTTAGGTATTTTTTTTCCTAAGGCTGTTATCTCAACTTTCTTTATGGCCAACAGAGAATAAGAAAGTTATTTATACTGTGCACTTTATAAATCAGCCTCTGATAGTGTCATGTAAGACCTCATAGCAACCTCCACAACTTCAAAACAAAAACAGTGACGAATTATCTCAGTCTTATTACTGTTTGTTTCCTTTATCCTTTTTTTTTTAATTCTAAACTTCTCCATGCATGGTTTCTGTGTGGCAGATTAGATGGTGAGTGTTGCAAATATGTAGGGACCGTATGTTTCTGTCCCGTAAGTCAGCTGGTACATTTTAGAAACCCTCTCTTTTTACTAATACTCTCCTGGATGTTGATGGGATGGACTAGAGATACAGGCATTCACCTGAAACAGAAGGCAGAAACCTTTTCCTGGGATGGCTGAGCAGCAATTCATAGGTTGCTTACCAATGTAGGCATTCATTCTGAGGATGAAAACAGAGAACAGCCTTCTAAAGAAATGCCATGGATATTTCTTCTGCCTGAGATTCTTTTGGAGGTTTGTTTTTTTTTCCCCACGAAAGAAAGGAATCAATTTCATCAAACATGCTGCATTTAACTGGAAAAAGAAAAAAAATGGGGGAAAAAATTAAAAAAAAATATCTCTGACAGTTTTATCTTTCATGTTTTAATAAATTTCCTACACAGATGACTTGTAAGTTAAATTCCATTTAGTCAACCACAAAATGATCAGTGATTTAGAGAAACAATGTATTTAGCAGCAACACAATGTCTGGCAAATCATACAGCTTTTATAGGCACTTAAAATTGACATGCACCTTTGGTTATCCTTTATATCACTTAAAATATAGGCTAACTCCTTTCAAGAAAATTGTGACTACGTTTTCTGAGACAAAATAGAAAAAAACCCTTCATGCATATTAAGCAACCTTATTTTATTATTTCTGTGTAACCTCAAAACACTGAGGCTCCTAAAGCCTTGCTGAATAAATGAAACATTTCACTCACTAGTAAATGCCCCAGAAATGAGGCATCACATAGTCACACATGAAACAATAATTTTTCAACTAAGTCTTCTTTCCTTGCCTAAATCAGAGCAAGAATCCAAAATAACTGGATTGAGAAGTTCAAGAAGCATTTCATGTGCAGAAGCTGATGAAAAGAAAAGCAGAACATGCAAGCTAGGAGAAATGAAAGAAGACAGCGGGTAAGCAGTGAAATAGCTCCTCACCTGATATAGTAGGGACACACCAGCTTAAAGACTTGCAGCTGTAAAAAGTCCTTTGGAGTTTTACTGATCTTAAGAGCTCAATCTCAGTTTTGAAGGAGAGATGTATTTCCACTGTTTTCTGTCCTGAATTACACTGTCACAGCTGCACTGAGAGTGCTGCAGTATAATTTTTTCCAAAAATTTTCCTAAGACAGATCTTGTTTGTTATGTTTGAAGCACTTTCTCTTAATGTTCCTCCAGTCAAGCAAAAGTTATTTCAGAATTTTACAGTATTACAGTGTATGAAAGCACCCCTCCTGACTTCTCTAAACTGTCCCAATTCCTCAAAAAAATCAAACCAGATGACAGTTTGATTTTTTTGTTTTTAGGAGGAGTGGGAAGACTCTAATGTTGTATACATCCTCAGACCATTATTTCTGTGCCAGCTTGAGTTTCATAATTTAATTCAATTCCAGTAGAGCAGAGCACAGCAATACATTTCATAAAACAGTAAACTATGCAAACATGACATCGAAGTTATAATGCAGTATTCATATGCATGCTGAGTTGTCATTTTTATAACACAGCATTTTCACCAGAGGGACACTTAATTAAAACCAGATTCTTTGTATCTGGTATCGAACTAGCACCAACAATTAATTCATTCTAATGCTATTTTTCTATCAGGAGCTAGTCTTTAATTGTGTTGAAAAAAACAGCATGCACATTTGATTTAAATTAAAGAAACCATACTAAGGCTCAGCTGGAAGCAAAAAAGTGGATACCATTTTTTAACAGTGAAAAAAAATACCAGCCATATACAAACTCCAGGAGACCATTGCTGAAGAGAAATAAGACTGTCAATGTTATAAAATATAGAGGATGGACAGGTGTAAAAGTAATCTCTTAGCATTATTGCCTCTAAGTTATTTAATACTAACTGTATCCTTACATAAGACAGTACCCAAATAAAGGTGTTCCATGTCTCTAATCTCTGGCTCAGATACCCAGTGGATTGGAGGCTGTGGAAAATGCTAAGGCTAGAAATGTTGGGTTTGAGGATTTTTTATCCTCACTTAAATTCACTTCTGTGCATTTAAAGAGAAGCAGTGCTTTAGCAGGCTTTTGAATGAGGACAAGGTGATGGGTTCTTAAATAAAGGGGTTAAAAATGATCCCTGTATTGTAAGAAACATGGGATATTACAGAGAAAAAATATATATGGCTGCTGCTGGTGAAAACATTGGAATGAGTTAAGCAGGGATTGGATGTCTTTAGGCAGGAAGTTACATTAAGAAAATCTTTTCACAAAAAATCTCAGTAAGATTTGGACAAACACTTTTTTTGCAGGAGATTTCTGTCAACACCTTCTGCCGGATATGTCAGGATTCCACAAGCAGATGACTGCCCAGTCATGAGCCAGAGGTCTTTACCTGAGAAAGACCTTTTCTTTGTGCCAGTGCCTCCTGCCTCAGGGCCTTATTTCACATCCCTGGGGCAACACACTGCAAAAAAATGCTGGCCCCAGTTTTGGGGAACTGCTCTTCCAGCCATGTTATGTTTATGAAGATTCTTAAGATGTTTGCACCTCCTTTGTGCATAACTCTCACTGAAGTCTAAAGACTAAAAAAAAGAAGACTAACAACCAAAGTGGCCTCATTAGCCTTCCCCTCAATCATATTATGGTAATTTCTCCCCTGTCTGTGGCACCGTATGTATTTTTTTTCTTTGCAGCTCTCTTCTGTGAACTAACACATTCTACCACAATTTATTGTTTAAGATTTACTTGCATTATGACATGTTATTCTTACAGCTTCTCAAATATGTTGTCTTTGTGTTCCTATTTTGAACTATTTGGAAAACTACTTCATCTTTTTCTGCCAAAAAGCAGAATAGATTCATGGGTCCAGTGAATTTGCTATATCTAGCTCCTCAAATCATGCTTTCATCTTCACATCTGAGCTTTCAGTTGTCTTTTGACCAAAACCATAGAGAATATCAAGCTAAAAGTCTGATATAAAAGCCTGTAGCACAGACTACATAGCCTATACATCACTGTTTGTACTACTCAGCCCTTTTCAGTAAGTGACATATTCATCTCACCATTTGGCAAGAGTGTAATCAAGATAAAAACCATAGTGCTAATTTATTGAGAGGAACAAAGCATGTCCAATTGATGCTGGCTGGATGCCAGGTACCTGATACCTCAAGTTTTAGCTTTCATGTTCTCAGATTCTGTGTTGCGTAGGGGTGTAGCTCTGAGCCTCAAATAAAGTGCCAGCGAGCTCTCTTCATGGAATAGGTAGACAAAACAAATTCTTTTCTTGCTGAGGACCAAGAAGAACTTTCAGCCCAACAGCATAAACAGCAGTGGACTGAAGGGAGAAACAAGAAGGATGAGACCTCACAACCTGAAGCTGTAATTGGACAATTAAACCCCAATATGCAAATAGATGAAAATTTATAAAAATGTAAGATCTCGTGACTGGTCAGATATTTTGTGACCATTCTTAGTCCACCTTGAGTATAGCCCTGGTCAGGCCCTGTCCTGCCCAAGGTGTATCCTAGAGGCCTTTGAATAAATACCTACTTTATTCTCTAGCTCTCTCCAGTCTCTGTTTCAGGTAAGCCCTCCCAAGGCATCAGGTTCTGCTGACCACGAAGGGACACGATCCTTCAATCTTTCACCACCCAGCAAGCCACTCTGTCATTCCCCTCTGCAGATGGACAGAGGAGAGAAAATATAAAGAGACTCATGGGTTGAAATAAAGACAAGGAGAGATCACTCACCAGCTACCATTATGGGCAAAACAGACTTGGATAAATTGATTGAATTTATTACCAGTCAAGTCAGAGTAGGATTATGAGAAGTAAACCTAAATCTCAAAAACACCTTCCCCTGTCTCTCACTTATTTCCAGGCTCAACTTTATTAATGAGCCTCTATGTCCTCCTGCCACTGGCTCAGGTGGATGGAGAGTGAGGGTTCGGAACAGTTTTTCACATGCTGTCTCAAACTGTCTCTACTGCTCCTGAGCACTCCTCACACTCCTCCCCTGCTCCAGTTCTTCCTACTGGAGACAGTTCTCCACAAACTTCTCCAACATAAATTCTTCCCACAGGTTTTTCATGAACTACTGGAGTGTGGGTTCCTTCCATGGAGTGCAGCCCTCCAGGAACAGGCTGCTCCACTGGGTCCCCCCACAGGGCTGCAAGTCCTGCCAGCCAACCTGCTCCAGTGTGGGCTCCTCTCTCCATGGGTACACAGCTCCTGCCAGGAGCCTGCTCCAGCCCAGGCTTCCCACAGGATCACAGTCTCCTTAGGGAATCCAGCTGCTCTGCTGCAGGGTCCTCCACAGGCTGCAGCTGGAACTCTGCTCTCCCTGAACCTCCATGGGCTGTAGGGACACAACTGTCTCCCCATGGTCTGTGCCAGGAGCTGCAGGGGAACCTCTGCTGCAACACCTGGAACACCTCCTACCCCATCCCTTCTTTGCTTTCCTCCTCTTTTCTTCTCCCCACTGTCCCTCCTCTCTTGTCTGGCTGAAATTGCTCCTGCCCAGTAACACCTTTTGTGCTATCCCACAGATACCACCACCATCACTAATGGGTCTGCCAGGGCCAGTGATGGGTCCATGTAGGAGCCAGCTGGCATTTGCTTTATTGGACATAGGGGAAGTATCTGGCAGCTTCTCACAGAAACCACTCCTGTAGTAGTCCCACTATAAAATCCTTGCCACACTTCACAGATAAAGTGGAGGCAAAAATTATGTACCTGTATAAAAATATATGGAGTGAATCTACTCACTCCTTTCTCTGCCATCTTTTCAATGCACCTTGTTGTCTGTCCCCCAGGTTTTTGACAGGAAAGTTATTTTGCTAAACAGAAAACATTCCCATTTTGTTGACTTGATGTAAATATGAATGTGAGACAATAAACTTGTGTGTTTTTTGTTTCCAAAGTCTGCTCTGAGCATGCCCAAAATAACAGGAGCTTTTGGTGCTACCACACTCTTTAGTTATAGGTTCTTTAAATGCAATAGGCATGAGTGGAGCCTGTTGCAAGAGTTACAACACCCTCAAACAGGTGTCACTTTTGGTCATTATGAATCTGAAATTTTTGAAGGCTGTAAAGAGAATGTATCCAGCATTCCACACTAGACAGTGTGAATTTTCCTTCCATGTGTGAAGTGGCATCTGTCTACATAAATGCGAACATTACTATATATATAAACTTGCATCTGAAGAAATAAAACATTATATCCTTTAAGCCAGAAAATAAGTAATTTTCTAATACGGATTTAAAGACTTATTGATGCCTCCATTTTTATTTTTATCTATTTTACTAAAGAGGGGAATAAGCAGTCATGGGCTCTCCCTTCACTGATTATACAGAGAACCTGGGTGCATGTCCAGTCTCCTGTAAAAATGCGTGAAATTAATCTAATTCTTGATTTCTGAAACTTAGGCATAGAACCAATAACAGTTGTCGCATGCAAGTTCTGGCTATTAATTGGAACTTATTAGTAAATTAGTATTTTTCTGGCCTAAAAAAGAAAATAAAGGTAGAGCTACTCCAATGTTTTTGAGGATTTTTTTGTTATCACAAACCTTTTGGACAACCTAGAATGAAATCACTTTGTAGATTAAATATGAAGATATATAACACCAATAGTTGTAACTTTTATAGACATGGTTAAACAGAGCAGTTATTTTAGTTTCAGTTTCATTTTTATATAATTTCAGTCTGCCCACAGCAGTTTATTTGTGCCTGTGGTAAATTCTGACCAATGCCTTTGGGCAAATAGACATCTTAGAATAGCATTTTTTAAATAGTCAAAGGCAACATTGTTTCTCACAGTGCTCCAATAAAAACTGCTAGCTAAGCAAACAGGAAAGAGCTCTGCACAGGATCCAGGGACCTTGTTCTGGGCTCCTTGTTAGGATCAGCCAGTCATGAACTTACTGGAGGACAGCAAAAATGAAGAAATGGATCATATGTCTATGAGAAAAGGCTGAGAGGGATGAGGTTGTTCAGCCTGGAGAATGGAAGGCTCAGGGGGATCTGATCAATGTGTGCAAATACCTGACGGGAGGTGGGAGATGAGAAGGACAGAGCCAGACTCTTCCCAGTGTGTCCCAGTGCCAGGAGAAGAGGATGTGAGCATAAGCTGAAGTTCCTGTAAAGATAAATAAGTTTTTCTGCAGTGGAGGTGACACAAAATGCACAGAGGGATTGTAGAGTCTCCATGCTTGGAGATATTCAAAACCCAATAGAACACAGCTCAGAGCAACCTGCTGCAATTGAGCTCACTTTGAGCAAGCAACTCAGACTGCAGACATCTATAGGCACCTTCCAAACTCAGTCCTTCTGTTATTCTATGATTCTGTAATTTACTTTTTCAATGAGAAAGAAGCATTGCTATAAAAGCCAAAATTTTCATTAAAAATAGGAATAAAAATAACTTCCAATGAAAATTCTGATAGAAATTTCCATTTCTGGTGTTCAGGAAGATGGATTTTTTTTTTTTTTTGTTACTTTACAGAGGCACTAGATACAAATCTAATCTATTTTTGTTACCCAGGGAACTTAATACAACAAGGTTGAATTTATTATAAGGGAAGACAGTGAAAATTTACTGTCTGTTGTAGGCAAACATGCACAAAAGAGCATAAGAAAGTAATTATGTAATGCTCTGATTTGACATGCAAGTAAGTATAAACTAATACTGACTTGAGCCTCCTAATCATGTTCACACTGATTCAAATGAAAATGTATGTTTTCTATTACAATGATTTTACCACTGATTTAATGGAATTTCTCTCCAGCTAAGAGTGATTATTAGTCACAGAAGTGCTGTAATGTTCTGACCCTTTCAAACTTTTACTACGAAACAGTTGTTATTGCATTTCTAATGCCCAAATAGATGCAGTTGGATTCACATAATTTGACAATTACCTTGCAACAGAATGTCCATATGTAATTTAGAGTTTTCTTATGATGTCCATTTTCAGAAATACAGCAGAAAGTACTTAGTCTATTGATTGGAGTAAGCAGTTAACTGGTTTAGAAACATTCCTCTCTGCAGATTTGATCATTTACAATAGCATTCAGCAAGACAAAACAAACAAAGATAAATCATTTAAAGACTGACTGCTATTCTTAAATATTTTTATACCTTTCATCCAGCTGTAACTCTGATAATATATTTTTTGAAGAGATGACACTGTATAACTGTTTCTTGACTTTGCATTCCCATCAAGGGGTTAAAGGATTTCCTATTCTCTTATTTTTAAAATATTCTTTTTAGTTTAGTTTTGTATACTATGCTTTCACAGGGAAAGCCATGGGGCAAACCTGTGATAGCAGACCTACATAGGATGTATTTACTTTATATAAAGATACATTATTATGTATTTTTTCTATAGATATTGGTGCTAAAATATAGAACTGTAGAATCACAGGCTGTTCTGAACTGGAAGGGAAATATAAAGATCATCGAAGTCCAACTCCTGACCCCGCACAGGACACCCCAAGAGTCACACCAGGTGCCCCAGAGCATTGTCCAAACTCTTGAACTCTGTCAGGCTGGTGCTGTGACCACTGCACAGGGGAGCTTGTTCAGGTGCCCAACCGCCCTCTGGAGGAAGAACATTTTCATAATATCCAAACTAAAACTCCCCTGACTCAGCTTCGGGCCTTTCCCTTGGGTCCTGTCACTGATCATAAGAGAGAAGAGATCAGTGTCTGCCCCTTCACTTCCCCTCACTACGAAGTTGTAACTGCAGTGAGGTCTCCACTGTCTCCTCCTCTCCAGGCTGGACAGACCAAGAGACCTAAGCCACTTCTCAAATGGCTTCCCCTCAAGACCCTTCACCATTTTTGTAGTCTTCCTTTGACACTTTTTAATAACTTAATATCTTTCTTATATTGTGGTGGCCAAAACTGGACTGGAGGTGAGTCTGCCCCAGTGCAGAACAGGACAATCCTCTCCCTTGCCCAGCTGGTGATGCTGTGCCTGATGCCTCCCAGGATGCACTCAGCCCTCCTGGCTGCCAAGGCACTGCTGACTCATGTTCAACTTCCCATTGACCCAGGTCCCTTCCTGTGGAGCTGCTTTTCAGCATAAGATCTAAGTGGCTTGGAGATGTGAGTGACTTGGAGACACTGGCCCATGGGTTATGATGCTGCTTTGCATACACTGGAGACTTAATACCTTCAGTGAAGAGACTGCAGTCAGCACTGCTGCAGCATGTCCTTGTGTTCACAGTGAGAAGATCTCACACATTCCTGTAGATTATGTGATGATGTTAGCAAAGTTTGCATGGATAACTTTGTGACATTCAGCACAACAATGAAACGTGAAGGTAGAGTGATACACTGAAGTGACTTAAATGCATTAATATTGTATGTCCAGCAGCAGCTGCTCTGGCACTAGGGCTGTTCATAGATCTTCAGCTTTTTTAATACTTAGCAAAATAATAATATTTTAGTTTCTTGGACATAATGAAGATAAGTAATATTTTCTTTTCTTTCTTTTTTTTTTTTTTTTTTTTTTTTTTTTTTTTTTTTTTGGTACAAAGACATGTTTTGGTTAACTGCCAGTTAAAGAGAAATACTAAATGTAAATAGTACTTTAGACATACATTAGCTAGATAAATTAGATGGCTTGAAAGCTCCTTTCCTCACTGTAGAATAATCAAGGAACTTGGTCAACCTCCAATTCAAGATATTTATTTGACTAGCTGCAAGCTGCAAAGGGATATAAAATACCCCACAGCATTTGGAAATACAGAACTAAGACAGCCAAGCCTGAAGAAAAAATACACTTGTGAATACCAGCAGCCAGGGGTAATCCATCAGTGAGGCAGAACCCCTCTATCCTGACAGCCTGCATTGATTTGGTTTGATATTTGTAGTCTGATCTTGCTCCTGAAAGCCGTGAAACCATCCTCTGTGACACTACATTTATGGCAGCCGATCAAATTACTTCATCTTCCAGAGCTGAGATCCTAATTTGGCTTGCCAAAGCCTGGAATACCCTTAAATATTTATTTATTTTAACCATGGAAAGGGTTTAAAATTCACTTTGTCATGTGCAGGACTATACTTTCTGAGTTTTGTATACTTCATCATAAGGTTTCCCATAATCATTTCCTCAATTCTACACTGAGGCATTTGAGAGCAGACTGCTAAAGAACTGCAAACAACCTGTTATTCACACACAGGGCTGTAAAAAAATGCGGCCAAAAAAGTAGTTGGTGCTAGTCTTTAGTTTTCTCACTTGTATTTTGTGTCTGTTGTCTTCGCCAAGCTTTACTTTCTGTGGCAAAACACATAAAATACCTAGGAAGACTTTCAAGCTCTAAGTCATGTTTATTTGTGGACTTCATTGCTTTGATTCTAGATTAAATTTTATAAGCTATAATGAACGACATATGTCTAGTTTAGGTTCACCAAGCTATATTTTGTCTCTTTCAGTATCATGATATGGCCTCAGAGGGTCAGGAGAATGTCCTGGCCCTTTTCCCAGTGATTTTCCTCTTGCTGAGAAGGAGATCTAGAAACAGAGCATCAAAACCTTCTTCCCTAGGGGGAAGCCACAGTGTACACCATCACCTTCTTGGACCTGAACATGTGAGCAACTCAGTGGGCAAACCACTAAATTCACCTGCTCCTCATTCCAGAGACATGCAGACAGCCTTCCCCTGGAAGCATCTTTGGCAGAAGGGAAAACACTGAGGAAGAGATTAAACTCAGTTCAAGAGTCACAGGATTTGCTGTACATATTATTTGATTTTGGCTTTTTGGTTAGACAGAGTCAGAATATTTCATGGAACCTTCATAAAAACTTTTCATGGTCTCTAAATAGATATTTTCTGCTTTTAAATCTCAGCTAAATTATGTGGATATAGGTTTTGTACCTCAAAAGGGCCTGACATGTAGCTGAATAAGGAGGCTAATCATTTTTGCTGCAAAGAAGAAAAATATGTATATTTTCTCATGCCTAGTAGAGTGTAATAGATATCCTAGATGATAAAGGCTCACAATTGTAGAGTAGTTAAAGCAGGGCTCGTCAGTTTAAATGAATTAAAACCCCTTTAATTCCTTGGAGACCTCTCAATTTCTTTTCAGATTTAAACTGTAGTCACAGCCTCCTGTTAACTAATACTCATGCTGTGGATTTTCCATCCTATTCATCACAAATTCCTGCAGTAGTGGGAATGGGGGAGAGTGAGAGGAAGGACTTCAGCTCAGTTATAAATCACCAAGAAGTGACTGACAAATACCAAGGCAGACCTTTGCACAGCACTATGCTGGAGATGGCACATGGCCAGGCAGGCTGCAGATACACATGGTGTTATCTCTGAGCAATTTTAGGGAAATTATATGTTTATTCTAAAGTAGGGGGGCATGGGGAAGGAGTGATGGTTTAATGGACCTCTTGCCATTTCAGGTTTAAGACAATGGAAAAATTATTGGAAGTGCCATTTCCTTTTTTATTTCATATGTAGAGAAGAAAAAAAAAGAAATAAAAGAAAAATCAATATCATACACAGTGAAAGACAAAAAGAAACAATAAAATTTATTTTGTTTGTTCTAAATATGTTGTGCATTTAATGTTTCATCTCCAGGCTTTGGTCATATTTCCATGGTTTTGTATGTAATATATTTGACTTCCAGCATATTTTATGTTTCTGAAGAAAGAATTTTGCGTGAAGTAAAAATCTGATTTCCAAACCACTTTCATCTAAATTATTACATATATGTATATATATTTAATAATGTCTCTGTAAATATGGTCATTTATATGATTTATTCACACATCTGTCTGATCACAGTTTGGTTCCTGCCTTATAGCTATAACTATGCAACATGAGCCGTACATCATAATTCTTCAAGTTTGTGCCACTTTTTGTTCATCATTACAAGAGGACAGGTTGATTATACTTCAAAACAGACACTAATATATGCAGTCAGTGTGCCTACTTTGCTTTGATTTACTTAATGGGCCACAGTAATATATAAAAGTGAATAGAAGAGGGAAGAATTCACGAAAAGTCCAGCAAGAAACAGTCTGTCTCTTCACACTTTTCTCCTAAGATGTAATATTATGGCTTGTAGGATATGCAACTCACATGTATATCCTGTCAAAAAATATTATGCATATTACACCCTTAGGAAAAAAAATGTATCTTTTTTCCTCTGATTCAGTGTCATTTTTTAAAAATCTTTTTTTTTTGGAAGTAAAATGCATTTTTTCAATCAGTTTTATTTATGCTAATAGCGGAAAAATAAGTGAATGAAAAAGAATACAGAACTATTTTCAGGGTTCAAAAAAATACAGAAAGGAAGCATTCAAATCACAATCCCTTTCATCTTTTCAGCTTACTGATCACAGGCAGAAGGGAAAAATGTGGAACATATTCCAGATTTCCTACTTGACTGTTGTTTCAGTGCCAAGAGGAAAATAAGTAAAATATTATGTAAAATATTAAACATTATGAGCCAAATATTCTTCAGGGGGTCTGGAGGAAAGACAGCCAAAAGAAAATGTTTTCAACAGGGGTAATGATATTAACTTCCTTTCTCAAAGACTTTGGAATACATCGCTCAAAAGTGCCAAGTATCTCTAACAATTAATAAAAAAATAATCCATTCAGCATTCTTACAAAACTGACTATTCAGCACAAATCATAAACATTAAGGAAGCCAATTTCAGGCAAATTTCCAAAAAATTAAAACTACTGAGTTTCAGAGGTGATGAATGCAAAGTGTTAATTACTAAGCAGATTGCTTAGTGTTCCTTCTCTTCATATGGTAAACATGGTTCTTGAAGTTACACAAGCAGAAGTTTGCTCTCACTGGGGTTCAGAATAAGCCAAGCACAGGGACCTTGGCTGGCAATTTTATTTATCCCAATGCCTAGTTTTCATTGACCCTGTGACTAGGCTTTGGACAAAGATAGAAAGCTATTACTGGGATGAAAACATTAATGGCGAAAAACAAGTATAAAAACCGAAATTTAAGAAGTCAGCAAACAAAGCAAACTTTAAGACTGCTTATCAGTTGGTTGAGGTGGGGTTTTTTTGTTATATCATATAAAGCAAATTGAAAATAGGCGTTGTGAGCCCATTTTACTTGATGCCAGGAAAATCTACATGTTCAAGAAAAGAGACAAAGAGAACGTGTGTTTGTTTTTGAAAAGAAATGAAAAATCCACAACTGCAATTCTGCCTGTCTGCCATCCCTGGCTGATTACTTGTAGCATCCAGCAAAGATTAGCAGAAAGGGATTTGAATGAAAGTAGGTTAGCAACTTTGCAGTTTTATTTGAGGAGAAAAACCTGTGTGAGCAGAGCCATGAGACCAGCCTTGGAGGTGATCAAGAGCAGAAGTGGTTATATTGATCTTTAGTGTCAGGAAGACTGGAAATAGATACATTAAACCCCAAGACTGGGTAAGTGACTCTGAAGAAGAATAAAAAAAGGCTGGACTGCATACTATGGAAACCTTTATAAATTTTCTAAGGCAGTCTGGCATCTTCAAGGGAAGGGACAAGGAAAATCACTCCACATGCTCAGATTGCCATGGATTATTTGAACCAGAGAGGAGAAGCGGCAGAAGAAAAGATTGACATCTCTGCAAGACAGGTCAGAAGAAGGCAATGGTCAAGGAATTACGCACCATCCTCCAATATAATTCACAAGAAAGCGACTTTGCCACCTCCATGATAGCCAGACAGACCCTGCTTTGTTATTCCTTTTACTCATGAGCCGGGATGAGCAGATGCATCAGACTCTGGAACTGTGTTGTGTTTTAAACCATACACATAGTCCAATACACATGTATCACACAGAGCTGCTGAAGAGTTCAACTAGTCTGGAAGGAGTCAGTGTTTTAATACACATTACCATAATCTTGGCAGGCAAAGTCCTCTCTTTTTAAGGACTATCAAATTCTTTGGATATTTTGGCTGTGTATGTGCAAATCAACAACTTATTGAAATGAGAATAGCATGTCTGTAACCATACCACAGCAGAGCCAGACAAAATGCAGGCAGGCAACGTGAGAGCTCCCTGTGTGCCTCCACAGTGTCTCCCAGGCTGAGCAGAGCAGGCCAAGCTGCAGGAGATTTTGTGAAGTGGAAAATCCCTTGGCATTCAAGATCAAGTCAGCAGTGTGTCGTCGCTTGTTGACAAACAATGAGCTCTCATTTTAAGTCAGAGCTCTTGCAACTGAAATTTATGCAACACATGACATGTTCATTCATCCAGGCTAACCAGAAAACAGAGTCTTAAAGATTTATTTACATTTAATTTACATTCCAAAAATTGTATCTCAGGCCGTTTCTATTTGTTTTTGCATCAGTGCAGATGACCCAAATGAGCAGAATTTTAGTCATAATTTACTATTTAAGCCTGTTTGGGAACAGAAAAAACTGTACCTCAATAACTTGTCAAGTGAAAGATTTCTACTTAGGATAATAAATATTTCTGAAAAAGTGACCTGATCACCTCAGTGATCTATGGACTACTTATAAGAGATAATAAAAATTTAAAAGAAGGCTGACTAACATAAGTCAGCTTCATTATTCACACTGAAAAACGTGAATTCAGAGATATCATTTTATCAAGATGTTTCCAGATAAAAAAACGTTTGAAGTCACTGTTCTGAGTTAATCTGTAATCATCTTTGTCTGCATTCTTTCCAGAATAAATGATAAAAATCTCCCATATTTAGCATGGAGGAACTCATTTAACACCAATGACTCATCACTTTGTGGAATTTCATTCCTTTTTTTTTTTTTTTGAATTACAAAAACGACGTAATTCAGCATATCAAAAATGTATTCATGTAAAAAAAGGAATTGGACAAAGAAATAGGAGGTGATTTTTTTACTTTATTTTTTCATTTTTTTTGAAAAATGGCATTTTAAAAATGATATTTAAATGGTATTTAAAAATAGTATTTTAAAAATAAAATTCTAATTAATATATTATTTTTATAATGTAGTGAATTTGACAGTTTTAAAGGAGCTTTTAAGCTAAGTGGCACAATAGATAGATATGCAGAAAATTTATAAATTATAGAAGATAGATACATAGGATAGATAGATAGATAGATAGATAGATAGATAGATAGATAGATAGATAGATAGATAGATAGATAGATAGACAATTTTCCGCTTCAATGTGACTAGATCTTTTTCCAAGGGACCACAAAAATATTCTTGAGGTGAAAAACATCTATTTTAACAAAGGAAGAACAGTGAGGAGGTATGCAAAATAATTATGACCTACCAAAGCAGGTTATCATCACTTGTTTCCTTCAGAATGCCTAGAGAATAAACATCTCATCATATGACTTATTCATCTTTAGGATTTGTGGTTCTAACCTGTGCCTTCTGCTTCAGAAATGCTGACTAATTGCACATTTGCTAATATGCCAGCTCAGTTTCATTTAATGAGATAAGCAACATGATTTCATTTACACCGTCTTATGATGTTTTTGTCAATCAAATTTTTTGATGTGCTGGGAAATTTTTTGTCTCTTTGGGTGCCATTTGTTCATTTCAACCATAATTGCATTCTCAAACCCCTAAAATATCTGTACAAACAAAATAAAAAAAAAAGTGCCTACCTCTATTTTTGATTCGATTATCTGGAACAAAACACAGCCCAGAAATGGAGCAAAATTTATCAACAGGCCTGGAAATACCTGGAGACTTGCTAGCAAAATGGCCACAGCAACAAAAAGGGCCATCATGACAACACAATACAACTTGAGTTGATGCTCATAAGGACATACAGTCATGTATCTCCTACTGATTCAACCAAGAATTCAGTTTTGTTCAGGTTAGCAGCTAATGAAGGTTTCCATAATGGAAAACGTTAATAGTCCAACCTTACAAGACAGCAAAACTGAGCAGGCCAGCTGATTTCCACCCAAAGGCATCTCACCACAGAAGCACAAAGCAGCTACATAGGAGCACAGTGGAAAAGAGTTGTTTCTGAACTATACATAATGAGCATGGTTGCTGGACTTGAGGATTTTAGAGACCCCTTCCAACAAAAGTAATTCTATGATTCTATAATGTATTTGCCATTAATAGCTAGCATCCTTCCAAAAATGTGGGTTCTCTCTGGAACTTTTTATGAATTTTGGAGTAGAAAGTCTTTGTACGAAATCCTGTTACAGAGCGTGACAATGTAAATATATGCAAAATTAATAGACCTTTACAAAATTAATGGGCGTTTCCAGTGTTTCTGCTTCCTTTCCTTACTTTCATGTTGTCTTGGTGAAACATGGAATATTTTCTTAGAAAGTTTCACAAATATGAAGAGAGAAAAAAGAAAACATACAGGTAACCCTACAGACTTACTGGTTGCTTTTCTTGACGCCTAGTTCATGTTTATGTAACTAATGTTTCTGTCCTGTATTTGCACAGGGACAATTATGGTTGAGGGGTTTTTTTCCTTCAGCAAATAAAAAACTTTTGTTTTAATCAGAAAAAATGGCAATGTGTCACACAGCAGGTAATAATTTACCATAAGGAGAAATCAGATATATACAATTATGTGGGCAGCATTAAATATTTGGTCTAAATTAAGATGGGAATTTTTTTTTTTTTTTTTTTTTACATTTTATCCCTGTTTTTCATTAGTTCTATTCTCATCTTCTGTTGAACTTCCAGTCAAAAAAGCCAGAAGAGACTGATGTACTGGAGAAGGGGCAATAGCTCACTCTGGTTTTTCGTTCCTAGACTTCATGTAGAAATTTGAGAGAACTTTGGAGCCAGCTTTGCTCAAATGATAGAAAGACTGACAGCAGCTCCTTTCCCTTGTAAAAACCCTCAGCCAGCATGAAGCCTACTTAGTACAATAAACAACACAGTGTGAACTATTTTTGCAGGTGAGATGTCCTGCTGGTGGCCCACCCATAAATCAAGGACACTGCCTAACAGCAAGGGAAGCAGCCAGAGCTAAAAGAAGGGGAAATGAAGTGTTGCACATAACCCCCTACTGACTGAAGGTCACAGACCTGTTGAGACTGACAATTTATTATAATTTATTAGTGTTGCATTTCTTCTTTAAACCAGCAGGAGCATCATAATCCAAGCATATGAATTCTGAAAAACTGCAAGAGAATAAGAGGTCTTTTGACAATCTGCAGTGTGTGTGTATGAAGTAAAGGGAAATAAGGCAAAGGTAGCTAATTCAGTCAATTTGCTTTTGACAAATGCAAAGTTTGAATGAAGGGTGAAAAGCAGTATTTGTAAATATTTAGAGATGAACAAAAAATATGTCAGAAACTATTAATCAAGTAGCCATTGATAGAAATGTGCCAAAATTTTACTTTCCCCAATGCCTGGCAGTTATTATTTAAACCTGATATGAAAGACCTCTGGTTACTGTACTGTACTGTTACTGTAAAAAGTAATTAAAAGAACCAACCAAGCCTTTTGTTTTTATTGGGAAAGAGATTAATGCCATGTGAAGTCAGTAAAAAGCCATGGTTTTGAAAGCCCAAATTTGGACCAAATTTTGTAGTCCTTCATCTAGAAAGGACATGAATCCCACAAACCTCTGAACTTCTTTGATCACGTATTTAAATATTTCAGGTGATGCCAGGTTGCACAGTTCCCCAGAACCTGTTCATCTGCCACGTGAAGAGACAATCCATGACTTACAGAACATCTTCATTGTTTCTTCAACATTACAGTGGGGAATAATGCCTAGCTTATATATTTTTTTAAATGTTCCTAACAAATGGAAACCTATTTTCCTACTTTTCTTAGATTTTCCCAAATTTAGATACTATATTACCTAGTACATACCACTGCTTGTGATGTATTTAAAATAGGAATTTCCTCATTTCTGACCCCAGAATTGTGATTTTAGGAGTTATTGTAGACTCTATATAGTCACAGAAACATTCAAAATGAAATAACAAACCTAGCCAAGTGAAAATTCACTAGCTTTACATGGCTGGATTGATAAATCCTAAAGATTTCCTGGGAATGAAAAATTAATATCAAAGTCATGTGTTGGGGAACATTTTTTTAATCAGTTATACCATTTTAAAAACTCCTAAACCAGAACAATACAATGCCCCTCAGGAAAAGGAATGATCAAAAGGACAAACCCCTCTGGCAGATATAAATCACCCCTCTTAATGCATTACTGGAGGATTCTTATTTTTGGGCAATGAGGGCAGTTTAAAAATACAGTTTGAACATGTGATACAGTATCTCATGATTCAGAGGGTGAGATGCCAGCAGCTTCTCTTTCACTGCAGATCCTAAATTCAGCATGTTCCCCTTACCATCAAGGTTCAAAATGACCTTTTGTTGTAACTCAAATTGCTTAATAGTGAACTACCACTTTCTGTTGCTAATCTGTGCTACTGAAATTTGAATATACCAGTTATTTCCCTGCTACACTCTTACTTAACAATGCTTTCTTACCCTACTTGTTTTCCCACTTGAAATGAACAGCTCTGAACTTGGAAATGCTATTTCCTACAGCACATGGGTGAAAGCATGCTCCTTTAAGAAGCAGATACAGATGGCAAGTCCATCAGCTAAGTTCAAACTGGAGGTCAAGAGAGGAAAAGGAAATTACCCCTAGTACTCATCTCAGACTCTGCCCTCTTTTACTGTCTCCTTTGACTGCTGGTAAATTTAGCTCATCGTTTCCCCAACCAGCACCCAGCTTAGCCAGTGACAGTGGGAAATCAATATATCCACCACATTTGACCTTATCACCTTTAAAGCAGTATTTTACAAATCACCCAGGATAAACAGTCATGATCACAGAGTTAGCTAAAGTTGGAATCAACTGCACCTAAACCATCACTGGCAGACATTTGTCTAATTTTTCCTAAAACTTCCAGTAACTGAGACTTCATACCTACCCCCAGAAATCTCTTCCACTGTGTAATTATCCTTACTAATAAAAAATCCTTTCTCTCGTCTAACCTAAATCTTTCTAGCTGCACTTTAATGTGCTATTTCTTGTCCTGAAGTTCAATGGATCAAAATCCTAAACAATGCCTGGAGAACATCATGAGAATCTCACGTTTGCAGCAGCCATTTAGATATTTGAAGACTTACACTGACCCCTCGGTTTTCTATTCCTTGTACCCCACCACCCCAACCCCTTCTTCAAAGCCACATATTCTAGATTTCTGATCAAACCTTTTGTTCTGCTTTGCTCTCCCCTTCTTTTGGTCCACAAACTTCTGGAAATATGGTGCCTCTAATTGGATGCAGTAATGCTCCAGCTGAGGCCAGTATTCAGCAGAGCAGCTGTTTTACATATAATACTTATGTTTATACATCCTGATACAGTGTTTGCTTTTTAAAAAATATTTTTGACAGAAGTTAAACATTGAGAATTCATGCTCAGTTTGGGGCCCTTTCTAGTTCTTCTTTTCTGCAGAACTACCAGCCAGGTGGAGATCCATCTTCATAGCACAACACAAAACCAAGGAATCCTTCCCCTCTGTGCTGGAGGACTCTGATGTGAAGAAATAGTGGGCTGATTTGACAATTTATGTTACCTGTTACGTAACAAGTTTTTTATCTTCAGCGTATGTACATACAACATGTTTATTTTTCTCTTGTTTCTCTGAGACTCTATTTATTCCAGCTCTTCAGTAACTCCTTCCTCTAGCAAAATGAAGACCAAATTATCTGTCTTGCCAGTCTTAGGCCAAGATTGATGTGTGCATTATATGGGCATGCCTCTTAAGAAAAAAAATCATATGGATAGATGATTACCTCTCTTTCATAAATGAAGACAAGGGGAGGTCTTTTCTATGAGAGGTCTAGGTGGCCTAGGAACTCAAGTTCTACTAATTATATCTCTGGGCTCAGCAGTAAGTCCTTGTTCAAGTAACTCCACTGATTTAAACCAGTTGTGGCATAGAGCTAAAGGAAGAGGCCCAGAGCTGTTTCATGTGCAAATAATACAGTCTGCAGTAGTAGTTCAAAACCAAAATAATTTACTCAGAGATGCTCCCAAAGAGAAACATTAGGCTGTTTCCAATGAATCATGAAGAGTTTTTAACCTTCAGATATCCAAAGGATGCTGTTTGATTAATTTTAATTTTTAGGATATGTTACCTTGTTGCACTAGCCAGCACCCAGGAAACAATATCATGCCCCACATGTGGCATGCAGAGTGCAGCAAACAAAGAAAAATTGTTTTGTGGCTCAGCTAAGAAGCACCTGCAGCCACAGAGCACCCTGATTTCAAAGGCCTCACTGTCCATGTATGTGAACCTATGTTCATCTTGCTCAGCTTTAATTCATTTTAATCTATATGTTCAGAGTAGGCATGCACACTCTTAACTTTCTTCTGGAGACAGTTAAGAAAGGGCAAAAAGCTGTTCAAAGTCTCTAAGATCTGAATTGTGTCCCAGATGTATTAATATTTATTAATTATGCATCTGCTTAAGAAGTTACTAGTTTTTGTGCTCTAAATCCCCAATGTCAGGTGGCACTGGGTTTTCCACTTTTTAGGCACCTCAACTGTAGAGCGAATGGTAAACATCAAAATTATGTAAATAACAGGGTGAAAAAGTTAATGTGGATGGGGAAAAAAGCACTTTTTAATCTCCCTCAAAATTTGACCCTATCAGCTAAATTTCTATCTTCACCAGAAATGTGCTTCATAGCAGAAAAGACAAGGCTGTCTTGACCTGTTTCTAAGAGTCACTGGTTTCCCTGTGACCTGCACACAACTTACCCTGTGACACTGGGCTGTGCCAGTAGAGCTGGTATAGAACTCGTTCTACAATGACTAGCAGAGTTACAGGGCTTTGCTCCAACTCATCCTCTCAATACAAGCTCCTGTCATCTGGTCGGATATGTTATGACAAAACAACATTTTGGGGGATTAAAAAGCACTAATAAAACTATTTTGATTTGAAGGATATTTGAACATGCTAGCTTGCAAAAAGACGAGTATGGCATTTCTTTTTACAAATATCATCATAATAAAAGCTTTTCCCTTTGCATGAAAATATCTTTCATGCTGAAATATCAAGGTATTTTTATACGACTAAAACAGTTAGATTGATTGCATTTGATTTCTCTTTTTCTAATCAGTTTACAGAGATTCTACAGGTTGATGTCTCATCAAGAGTCCTTCAGGAAGGTTTCACTGTTGCTGTAAGGATTAGAAAAATTCCCAGTTGACACAAAACTGCGTTGTGGCACTTTTGACAACTTTATTTTACATTGTTTTCCTGATGCTGACTTTTTTTTCCCCCTGGGGACTTATTTCTGGTATTTCATGTGCATTTGTTATTTAAATAAACATCTTCACTCCCCTCATCCCTAAATACTACTTTGAAGGTGCCATTAAGTCATGCATGTGGCATAATTTGGAATGAGGGAGATAATTCTTAGTGAAGACCAGACCACTCACCAGTATTTAATACCTAGTGAACTCTAAGGATAAACTTTTGAAGTACTACATATTGGTCTGATTTTTTCTACCTTTATTTCAAGGATGAGCATAGTCAATACAGTACTGAGTGATTTTGAGAATAACCAGATTTTTTTTTCCAGTAAAATATATCAGACTGTAAGGTTTTGCACAGCCACTGGAAATGGAAATGTTTGCATTTTTTGCCTGGTTTCTGCTCAGGAAAAGGTAGCTACGATTAAATCACCCCTATTCATTAGTGTATTGGTGAAGAGCTAAATTTACAAACCCACATCTGTGGTAATATTTCCAAACATATTCTGTCTCCCTGGAAATGTCACTCAGAAATATGAACGAGCCTGTTCAATTCTCTGTGTGAAAATCCAGCCACCAAACATTCTGCACAGTAAACTTAGTTTTCTCTCATACAAAAGCAAACAAAGCCTGTACTGTAATGGCTTTTGATCCTATAATCCACACCAGAGCTCAGAGGTGAGCCAGCAATTTGCGGAGCTTTGCCCCTGAGCCTTGCTGGCACTTTTCTGCTATTCGAGTGCACACTGTCCTGGTGGCTGATCCAAATTACAGATATTGTAGAAAGCAAAGGAGCTTACAGAGCATACTCTAAAAACGTTAATTGCCAAGTTTTTTTACCTTTTTTTTTCACTTTTTTTTCCGGCTGAGGAAAATTCTTACTCTTAAAATTGTCATGTGATTCAGTTCAACACAACATTATGCCTGCCAACAAGTTAGCATAAACATGGAACAATGAAAAAAGATCTTTTTCACATGCCATTTTTCTTATTTCACACACACAAAAAGTTAATTTTCTTCCATTATAGTTTCCAGTTTGAAAAATCCCACCATCTACATTATAAGCCAAAACAAACTCACAAATTCCATTCAACTTGTGAGCTACTGTGCAAATCTATTTTCAGGAATTTCACTGCAATATTCATTATTATTATCATTATTAATTAAATACTGAACACTGTTTGATTTTCATGTCTTACTGATACTAAGATCTCTATAACGAGAAAGTACTTATGGAAACTTTAATTATAAAAGAGGACATTTTGTACTGGTTGATTTCCTGCCTGTATTACCAAAGAAATGGCTAAAAAGTTAATTTAGATATGGAGCAAAAAAATATCTTGTCAAAAAAGATGTTTAACACCAGAGGGGAAGTATGATCAGCCAGTCAGGATTAGAGAAACCTCTTATTTGGCTCATCCAGAATTATTGGAGGGTAAAAATTAAAAATCACTAGGAATAAGGAAAAAAAAAAAAAAGGCTGAAATAATCCAGATTAGTTACCAGTCTATTATATTGCGTTAAAATGTCAAGGCAGAGCTACCTGCAGAGCAGGCTAAACCTACTCAGGAGTGGGCAGCAGAAAATGCAGATCTCTGCTCAGTCACAGACTTATCACATAAAGCAAGTCCTTTTTCTGCTTTTGGTCTTGCTTCCTCATTATAGAGAGAGACAGCAGCCACCGCTGTCTATGCTAGCACGTATTTTTTTCTGTCCTGCATGTTTGTTTTTCCCCGTAAGAACTTACCTAGGCACACATGGAGACTTCTCAAAATATATCAGTGTTTAACAAGAACCAAGGAGTATAATCCTCATTTAGAAATATAGAAATTTTGACTGAGTTGAGTGGAAGGTCCTTCATCCTGATCCAGCTCTGGCTAGTGCCAGATATTCCACAAAAGTGCACAAGATCCCAGAAGTGTGCAAAAGGGGGTTGATGGAAGAAAATACCTCATAGGTTCTGAGGAAGCAATGTCTGATACAGGATCTTCAGATTTGATTTTAGTTTCTTTTATTTATTTCTTTTTCTTATTGCCCAAATAAATAAAATGTCTTAAATATTATGGATATTTTTCAAGTAGCTGTATTCTGTAGCAGTTAATTTCAGAAAGAGATTATACATTGTATAATGGTTTGAGTTCAAATTATTACAATTTAAACATGCATAGTACCTTAGTTTTGCCCTGGATATAACAATGCAATGTACAATGTTCCCAGTAGGATGGACTTTGCACCTTTCAAAGTTCACTGAGAAGCCCTTTTCCCAGTGCTACCCCAACAGCCTTATTCTTCTTCAGTCTGGACCCAAGCAAGCTCTGCTATGTGGAAATCCACAGGTGGGAGAGAAGAACATACAAAAGCAACAAGCACTTCAGCATGGTAGGGCCCACCAAAATTAGTAAATCAGAAGTAAGCAGAATCATGAGCTTCTTGTGTTTCTATCCCCAAGAAACACGAATGTCTTGCTACAACAATGCTCACTGCCCTGAACTAGTTCAAGGTGTGCATTTCCAGACTAAACTACAAGAGGCCTGGACATCTCTCATATCAAGGTAGTTTTCCCTTCTGCCATGTGCCTGCCTTCCAGTTGCAGAGCACGGGCTGAGAAAAAGGGAAAACTGATATAGAAAAAGATTACTGAAGCAAACAAAGCTTGTATGTTTTTACAACCTGACTGCAACACCTTGGAAATAGGAGATATTGGGACCTGATGAAAACAGCTCTTCTGGGTATAGGGAGTGTGCAGGGGGCATTCAAACAGCAACCAGGACTGCGTACAGTAAGTGATCAAGGCATATAATTGCAATTAAATTGTGACTAGCTCATGTCATCCAGATACATGAGGTAGTAGGAAGAGCTGAAAGGTATATAATGTGTAGGTCAGCTCTTCAGGTGGGGGAATGACCTGAACAGCGGAGATTTTTGGAAGACCTGACAATGACATGTGTGTCCTTGAGTGTGCTCAGTGGTGAGCCCAGACTCCTCACTCCTCTAGTAAGAAAGGGAGGAGAGAAAGATTTCCTGAGTTAGATGAAACTACATATAGGATGCTGCTGCAAGGCCAAATCTGAGGTTCCCACCTCTGCAGGGTTCCCAGCACCCCACTCACAATAACATGGGTCAAGGCCACAACAGAAATCTAGGGAACCTACCCTTGAGGGAACATGTGGGGCTCATTAATAAGAGAATGTGATGTCATTTAGAAGAAAGCAGCAAGAGGATCACCATTGCAGTGTTTCTGAGTTGAGGGGCAGTGTACATAACATATATTAATTATTATTGTCCCTTATGGGGACAGCTGACAAAGCGCCTCAGGAATTAGTCTTGTGAATCACAGAGGAGTTTGGCTAGGAATTAAGCTCCAAGTTGCTCAGTGCTACTGAGACTAAGAGGCTCCCAGGTGCACAGAGAAACAAAACAGGAGGGCCTATAAAACTCAGAAATTACAGTCTCTTCTTATCTTTAAGCTGTCTTCCACATTAGGCAGTGGCTGAATAGGGCCTTTGCAGCTTTATGCAGTTATAAGTAAGCATCTAAAACTTACATCCTCTTGCAGTATTTTTTAAAGTCATTTGGATAGTATAATCTGGTTCTGGTAGTGGCTCCTCCATGAAGCACAAATGTTCTAGTACCTTATTTATGTTTCAGCCTATGAAAAAGTCTCTACCTTTCTTTTATTGTTATTAAAAGGATCCTCTGATGTTCTTTGCCCTCTGACACAATTAAAAGATAAAAGGACATGTGAGAGTCCTCTCGGTGGTGGTTGTGAGTTATGTCTACTCATGACTCCAATGGAAAGGACCAATATTGCGAGGAATTTGCAAGAAAAAACAGGGCCTTAAAACAAGTTTCTAAACACTGATATAAAAAGCCAGTAACTCTCTGGACTCAGTTCTAATTCTGACCACTAAATATTTCCTCATACTACTTAAAAATCTTTAGAACTTGAGCAAGAAATTTGCAGGCTCTGCAAGCATACTCCATGAAGTCAATCTTCTTGACCCAAAAGTTATAACGCTGTATTTGGCTGGAACACTGTTCTATTAGCTAGAAGCAGTGATTCTGCTCATCAGACATAGTGCTGTCTCATCAATAATTGCCACACTTATTTTGCCAGATATAGTATCTTCAGAGAAGTAAAGGGGTATTTTTTTTTAAAAGAAAATTTCTTTGATCTGAATTTCTGGACTTGGAATATTCCCTCTTATTTTTATGTTTTGCATGGTTGGTTTGTGGTGTTACTGAAGGATTTAATTACTAATCCTACTTACTACTTTATTTAAAATATTTTTTTAACAATCTTTTCAAGTTTTGAATAAAATTTTCCTAGTTCTTCCATTGTGTTTGGTTTTTAGTTGAAATTTCCCTAGCTTTTAGTTTAGTTTACTATCTTAGCAGTTCATAAACCAAGTCCCTTTATTTTTCTTACTTTATTGAAGACACAGGATAAGTAGCGGTTTTAGCCTCTAGAGGATTTATATTTCATATGTGCATCATATTTCCTTTCTTAAAGAATGCCAGATGAAACATTATAAAACTGATCCTAACAAAAAAAAAAGAATCACTAATCTGTTACTTTTATAACAAACAGGTGTAAATAAAGTAATATGGTAAATGCTCAGTAATCAATTGACGAAGTATAAAAATAGGTAACTGGTTTTGCAGACTGGATTTGCACTATTGCAAATGGCAGGAAGGTACACCAATTGTTATTTCAGGCAGGTCTCGTGTAATATTAATTACTTTTGGTTACTTTTGTATAGCTTTGAGTCAATACACTAATTCAAGTCAGCTGCATTAACTTTCAAAGTCTTGTTTATCTATTAACTTCTAGTCAGCCATGTCGCAGCTGATAAAGACAAGCTCCGACTACAGAATGCCAAAGAAGTTTAGACATGAATATTACAACTGGACTCCCTTAAAAAGAGCCTGCCTTAGAATAATTAATTTTTAACCTAAACAGCTGACAATTTTTCTTCTTCAGGGCTTGAGGCACATCAAGCTAATTTTTACTTATTGATCATGCAATCATAGAAAAGTTTGGCTTGGAAGAGACTGTAAAGATTATCTCACTCCAACCTGCCTACCATGGTTTCACTAGACCAGGTTGTTCAGAGCCCCACCCAATCTGGCATTGAACCCTTCCAGGGATGGGGCAACAACAACTTCTCTGGGCTAATGATAGAATAAAAATTTTTAAGCAGGAATGAGAGTTGGATCCTTAGGTTTTTCTATGTTTGACCTCTTACAGCTATGGTTTCCTTAAAGTAAAGTGTGATACAAATTCAAGTAGCTGTTTTGGACTGTGAGGTTTTTTCCCATAACAAAACGTTTATATGCACACTGTAAGGATCATTAGCATCAATCTAGTTATAGTTCCAGCTCAGCTTTGCTAGAGAGATTTTTCCTCAGCTTACTAGATCTTTATCTGGAGAAATTGCTCTTTGGTGTGCTACACCAATATCTCAGTCATGGGTCCTAATGGGACAAAGTTAAAAAGCTATACAAGTCTTCCCCTTATAAACACTCGTGTGTGGGGATATGAGAATGTGTAGGGAAGGGAGGGAGGGTCACTCTGATTCTTGCAAACCCACATCTGTCTGCAAGGTGTGCAACTCCTCAGGGCGGAAGACCTGAGCCTGACAACTGGTAAAAGCTAAAGAAGCCACCCTAACTGCTAGGAAAAAATAGCTAGTAAGAAAACAGATGGTTATACATTTGAGGTTTCTTCCAGAATTTCTACTTAAGTCTTATTTGTTTTGTTTTCATAGCAAAATGGAAAAATGTGAATGCATACAGAAAAAACCCACAGATTTATTTTCTGATTTTGGTCACAGTATTCTTATAAAAATGAAAACCTTACAGATCTGGAAACAATCTTACCGTCACATAGCTAATTTCAAAAAAAGAGTTTAGACTGTAAAATCAGCATGCAGTTTCCCACAAATGTTTCTGTGTGCACAAATGGTAAGATTTAATGGGAACTCTATTTACACGTGTGAAATTACGTGGTTACCTAGTGATGCAAATTTGCAGGTGTAAAATAAAATACTACTACTTCACACAGGCAGCAGTCACGTGTATACTGAAGCTAAAGCCTAGCATGGAGCTTCTAAACCAGCTCAAAAATAAAAGTAATTTTAAAATTTCTTTTATAATCAATTTAGTGGAAAAAAATGGCTCAGTTCTCATTCAGTGACATGCTTACTGACCATGAGCCATACAGGGTGTGGGGTTCAGGTGAACTACTTAAATAATATATTACTTCTGTATTGGTTAGTCTGTCTTCATTCCAATATCCTTGTGCTGACATAAGGCAAACACAGCATGTGACAACTAAATTGAGTGGGGGGAAGTTAGCAAGAAGGAAGCATAAAACTGACATGATTAATAGAGCTGCCACAATTTGTTTACCAGAGTGACTTTGATGAACACGTACTTTTTCCAAGACTACTGCCATTTGTCTGTTGATTCACATTAAGAGTAAAATCAGGCCATCAAACTGTCTGTAAAAAGAAAATCCCACCCTAGCAAGCTGGCTGAAGCAGCCAAAGGTACTACAGGAATGTTTAAATGCTCAGTGGTCATTGAATAAGGCATTTGTCTCATTTTTGTATGAAATATTAAAAGCTAAGGACAATATGGGACACTTCTCATTAATTTCCTGAACATTCACAAATAATATTCCTCACTGATAAAAATTACATGGAGTGAAATGAGTTGTTTGAATGCAGCAGAAATTACCTTGTCCCAGTAATTAAAAAGGTTAACAGTAAAATAACTTTTAACCAAGCATTTCATTCTATGTACTCTAATCTTATGTACAGATAAAAAGAAAAATCTAAATTAAGATAGTCTTCCACTTAAAGCCATACTCTTGCCTTCCTTTGATGTGAACAACTAGCCAAATTTAACAGCTTTGCTTGCTGTGATCAGAGGAGACTCTGATTCTGTAAAGGTGTTCTTAGATTAAATCCTGTTTACTTATAGAGCATACCTTAAGTCCCAAAAGAACTCAGATAGGAGACAGTTGATTTGTCCACAGACACAAGCTGCTTTTTCAAGCAACCCTTGACCCAAAAGTTACATCTCAGATTTTCTTAAGGTTGTACTTGCCAGAGTGTCTTTGTTCTTTCCAGCCATCCTGTTTCTGACTCTTCCCGGCAAACCCTGATCTGTCCATAACTTCTGAAGGCATCCAATTTATCTTACTGAGTTTTACCCATAGACCATTTCTCAGATGAAACTACAGACCAACCAGCTAACTCCACTGAGAGATTCATTTTTTCCACCACAATATTCCTCCAAGAATATTTCTTCCAATCCTTGGCATAACAATGCAGTATGTGAATTTTTTAATTTTTTAAAATCCCCCACATAACTAGTTGTAAACCATGACCTCAGAAAATGGGGAGGGAAGATTTTTTTACAGGCAATGGCTCAGTAAAGCTGAATTTGTAACTCTCATAGTCTCACAAGCAGCAGAGTTTGGACTTTTCATGAAGCCATTGATTAGGAGAAATGCAGCTAAGTGACCACATTTTTTCAATTTTCTCTTGTTGGTTTTTCTTCAGCATGCCTTATAAAATCTGTGAAATTCATTGTGAACAAATGGCCCTTGTGTGGCCCATGGGTGCTGTCTCTCAAAGTATGAATTCAAGTTCCAGAATAAAGCAATTCAATTGTGACAGTTCTGGTCAGACTTTTGAAATGTGAGACTTCTTTTTCTCTTGACAGATAACATTACTTCCATGTTCTCAACATCTGTAAATGTGCAAGTGAAGGAAAAAAAACCAAAACCAAACCTAAAGCCCATTACCTACTAAAATGAAAAGAGAGAGAAAATCTTAATCAGTTGTGTTAAAAAAAAAAGTCACTGTTTCTTAAAAAGTTTAGAGACTGAAGTTCTCAGCTGATGGCCTTCAGTCTCACAACTCTTTCAAGTGTGACTTTCAAGTGTTGTAGTCACTTGGACCCATGGAGCTTCACAGAGACTTTCAGTGCCTAGGCATTTTCATCCGAAGATCAAATATATAAGTAGTTCAGTAGAATAAGTATTCATAAATAATATTCTGAGAGTCAATCTTCGCACTAGCTATTAAAATATGGATCATTGAATGTTTTTTATTTTTATTTGTATTTTTATTGTATTTGTTTCATTTGTAGTCATTCAGTTGTTAAAATTAAATTCCAGATTCACGTAGTATTTGAAAGATTTTTTGGATCAATCTAGTATTTCAGGTTTTGCGAGCTAATTTATTCACGTATGGCTGTTTTGTACTCTGAAATAAAATAAAGCTGAGAAATGTAAATGCAAAAATCCAAGCCACTTTAGAAACATTAGAAATAGCAGAAATAGCTAAAATATTTGGATTTGTTTGAAATTATTTCAACAAGTTTATTTAAATTCATTACATAATAAAGAACAGAGATTATTGTATGCGACTCCCTGCTCCTCCTAAGCTAAGAAGCTCAAGGCACTATCTTTCTCTCACAGAAAGATAAGGTTCCTTTTAAAATGTTTAATGTTTTATTAAATAGGAAAATTGCTCATAATTTATTGATAATTACTTCTAAAAATTGTATGATATCATAGTTCATCAAGCTAGAACCTGCCTCCCTTCATAAGCCTTGAAATTTTATCAGCATTAAAAAGTTTCCTATATATTATTGTTGAACTGAAGTAGCAGCTAATCTCCTTTTACACGAAGTTAGCACAGATGAATATAAAACTAAGTACTTCAGTTCAAAGTTTATGGGACATCAGTAGCATTGGACAGAATTTTAGAGTTTTTGAAGATTAGGTGAGGACGTTAGACAATGGTTTTTCTCCTTCAAGAGAAGTAATTTTGATATGATATTGATTTGCCCTTTTTCAGAGTGCTTTTGGTTGTGGGAATATAAATATACATCTGAAAACAGACAAATATATAAGCTTGTTCTTCAACTGTGGTATCAGAATGTCTGATTGCCATATCCCAGTGATATCCATGGTTAGTTAGCTCTTTCTATTAGGCAATGATGGGCAGTGGTATATAAACCATTCTTCTACAGAATTTTCACAAAATATCTGTGAAAGAAAAATGTCTAGATACAATTGACACTCAATATTTGGGATACAGAAAAAAATAGATAGTCATGGATGAAATCTCACATTACAAACTGATAGTTTTGAATGAGAAACTTATACATAAAATACCCTTTCAGAGGAATTTCAAAGTCATCAAGCATCATCATACTTTCAGAAGGAATTAAAGACCTAAAAATGAAGGAAAAAACCACCTCTTTGGTCTCTTCATCCAGTTCTTCCTATCTTCATTGTCTAAGATACAATACTTACAAACAACTAAATATCTTATACACACAGAAGGAGAACAAACTGTGCATTAAATACAGCAACGCAAAAAATCCAGAAATCCAGTGTTCTAAAATCCAGTCCAACCAATATTATTTTAAAACAGGATAAAGAAAAGGAAACCATCAAAATATAATTTGAGTGAAAGTAGATAATACATAATATTGAAGCTCAAAATAATTGTGCATGGACACTTTTTAAAATACTGTTTTAAAAAAATAATACCATAGTCTGTTAAGAGAACTGCTTTTAATTATTCCTCTGCTTTTTAAAGGAAATCATAATGACTCTCTAAAAATAAGTTTTAAAGCCATATGTAATGACCCCACAGACATATCACAAAAAGGCAACTTGCCAGTATAGTGTTTGGACTCGCCTCTTCTCAATCCATTTATGAAATGCAGTACCTTCCATCATTTTGGCAGATAAAGACACATTTTCTAACTCTAAATGCTAATTCATATTATATCACATTCACTCTAGATCTGAGAAAAATCTCCTTATGTTTTGTAATGAATTTTAATAAGATTTAGCATTATAACTGAGCTAAAATCAGAATTTTTTTGGTCAGAGGTGTTGCAATTGTAGTTACTGGTGGTACATCATTTGCCATTGTCTTTCTGAGAGCTTCTTATGTTGTTTAGTTTGGACAGCTGGGGTTGAGATATGTTTTGTGGCAGTGTATGCTGATCCCACATGGAGTAAAGATCTGTTACTAGTGAGCAATGAATGAATCAGTCATTCTTATTTAAAAAAGGACTTTAAAAACCCTTAAAAAATCCAACAAAAACTGCTTACACTTTCCACTAATGCAATCTGTAAAAGACACAGCAAATAACACAAACTGGGGAGATGGAGGAAGCAAGCAAGCTCCTTGTTGTAGCTAATGATCTAATTGCTCTAATATTCCATGTCTCTCAAAAACTCTTGCAGTCAATGTTGGAGAAGCCCAAATGAAACACATCTGCAGAACAGAGACACTGTTACCCACATCCTTCTTCTGTAGGCAGCAGAACTGTAGTAATTTTATTGCTTAAAAAGCCTTCCAGAAACAGTAAGTCTGAATAACATCTCCATTTCAATATTTTGTTTCAGAGAAGAGGGCTGGGGGTGAAATCAGGAACCATTTTCATGACACAGTACTTAAAAATCTTAGAGGTCGGTGATGAACACAAAAAACCCATTACAGAATATTTTTTTCCAAAGTTGTCACTGTAATTTTGTTTTAGTTTTCACTTGTCCATCAGCACATATCTCAAGGAAAATCCTGTTTAAATTATTTTGGGCAACAGGAGTAAATCTGTTCAATAACCTTTTCAGCTGGTTTTTGTGAAAAACAAGAAACATAAACTGAGGTTTACAGACCATATAGAGTGATTTACTTAACTCTCTGTATCAAATTACTTAAGTAATGTTGAATTTTTACATGAAAAATACATTTGAATGTGTACAAATAAAATTGTTTTTCACCAAAGTATTATTAAGCTATTTCTATTTTTCCTGAATTGGAGATTATTTCATCCAGAAATTGAAAAAGATAACCAAGGAGAATTTCCAGCAGTGAAAAGATAAATTGCCCCACACTGTATTAATTAACAAGGTATTGTCTTTGAACTGACTTCCTTACACCTGAAAAACAGCAGTAAGAACTCAGACTTTATTTCAAAAACTCTAGTTTAAAAAAGATGTAAGTGCCAAGATGCTCCAGAAGATCATATGCAGGTAATCAACTTATGAAATCCTTTGTATGCAATTGTATTGCAGAAAATGTCCAGGAGAAAATAAAAATATTTTGTTCTAAACCTTTATAAATAGCACCTTTAAGTCAAAATGTATGGGACCAACAGGAAAAGAAGATAAGTTTTTCAATAGCTGGAATTACTGTGGCAAGTTTCTGCTATTTCAAGATGAGTTATCAAAAACTATTTATATTACATGCAATGGATTAACAAACTGAAAAAAAAAGGACAATTCTCTCCCCTCAAATCTAGCTTTAGTTGAGTCCAGCTGCAGTTTCAGTCTCTCAAGAAGGAACATGATTCTATTCCAAAAAAAAGAAAGGGAAAAAAACCCCCCACTTATGTCTGCCTGATGGATGAGACCTGAGTATTGCCGCAGCATATTCCTTGGCAAGTTCCTCATCACCAGCTTTCCATAACCTGATTTTTCTCCATGTGGTCAGCCACCAGTACTATGTTCATTTTGATTCTTTTGAGTTTTTTTATTGTGTTGGTATCAAATTTAAGAAGTTCATTCATTAGTGAAAAACTCCACTTTGCTTCAGCAATATTTCCAACAAAAATGTTCATATTTTTATTCATTGGGAGATATGAAAACAATTTTAAAATGCTTTTGTAATGCCACATACTACAATTTTCAATTTCCTTTTGTTAGTATCATTGCCTTCCCATGATTTGCACATATCCCTGAATGAATCCCAGCCGTTTAAAATGCAGGAGAAAGAGAAGTTTTTGAATATGCGGAAATTTAAATAGAAAATATTTTCCCCTCGTCAATAAACTGTTGTATTTGTATATTGTATTTTCAAGTTTTTTACGTTACAAAAACTGTAGTTCAGGTTAGCACAAAAGTGCCTCTGCTTCTTCCCCATTCATTTTCTATTTCCATTTTTAAAGTCTGACATGCAATACTCAAACTAGGAAAGGATCTTTTATTCATCTGTACGTTAATGCTTATGTTGTGTCCAAATTGTAAGTCGTGCTGCATTTAGGAATTCTAATAGTATGATGCATACTTCATACATTACCTCTATTTTCCTCTTGCTCTTTCAACCTCATTTATAGTTTTGCATAATTTGTAATCTGTTCAGGAGGGTGAGATAATTGCCTGGTGAAAGTGGAGAATATTGAAACAGGGCTTGAGCCTGAAAATCCTTTCCTGGGTAAGCAGCCCTTACTCAAATAAGCATTAGCCAATGAATTCAAGAGAGTTTACATAAATGCAGTTTTTAAGTGTCTAGTCTAGGAGGACATTGAGCACCATTTCTGTAGTTTCCCCACAGAAATGGGTGTTAGCTATGCTTTCACTTTCAGTACAACTGGAAAAGAATTAGGACGTGATGGATTATCCAGCTCTTAGTGTTCTAAGTTAATACAATTTTTTAAGGACAGATAAAACCAGTACATCTCCTGAGACCAGCAAAATTATAATGTTACTCATGAACAAACTCCCAGTTCCATTTTACAATAAATCTCATTATAATTTCCATGTAATATTGTATTCCACAGAAAGAAAGGGAAGAGAAAGAGAATAACACAGTTTTATAAATCATTGCAAAGGTCCAAGAGTTCAAAAAGAAGGTATAGAATAGTAAACCATAATAATACTTCACAGTCTTTCCAATGTGTTGGATTAATTAGGAGAATAGAAATTTATGGAGAAAAAATATTTCTTAAATTATGTTTATTGTCATGCAGTCTTGAAAATGAAGCAGGCAAGAGAAAACGATGTCCAGCAAATTTTGTTGTAAATAAGATAAGTCAGCTCCATACTACTCATTTTTCTTTAAGTCAATGGAAATGTTTCCATTTTTTTTCCAAAGGGAAAGGGGTAGAGAGGATTTAGTTAGGAATTCCACAAACAACTCCAATACTTTCATTAGAGGACAATAAACAAACGACAAAGAATGTAGATCTTCAAAAGTAGTGATGTGTTTGGAGAAAGTCTGTGGAAGCAGTGGGAACAAAAATAAAAAAATCCTAATAGACGAGGTATAATCTCTGTAAGAAGAACAAGATGCACAGAGGATTGGCTAGAGCATAGGTTAGTTGGGGTTGTTGGAACTGACACATCTAATCCAAAAAGTAAACTAAACAGAGAACATTTGTATTTTGAAACCATTTTAGGTAGCAGACTTTTGTGTGCCTTCTACCTTTTTAGTTTAGAAAGAAAAGTTAAAAAAAGCCCCACAAACCTTTTGATGGAGAGTAAATGGCATACTTTAGAATCTCACTAAATCATGATTGCTTTGCTGTTTGATTAGAAATGCATTTGAGAGTCTGGACAAATTCTTTGAAACTTGTTTGCTTTTCTTTCTCTCTGCTTCTCTTTACTTGACATTGTCTGTCTGTGGTGCCAAGATTTTAGAACTCTCTTTGCCCTTTAAACTGTTGCTGTCAAAGACTACAATAAAAGGGAGTTTCATACTATGAAGCTCATTCTGCCAAGATGCTTCTCCAATATATATTGCCATTATATATCTTGACAGACCGTCGTGGTTAATACTGTCATGCTAAGCCAATGAAATTGATCCTGTCATCACCTTTAGAAGAGAAGACAACCTAAAGAAAATGTTCTTTTCTAGGGTTTACACAGGAGGTGAAAATAAACTCCAAAACTTTTGCATTGTCATTATGCAAAAGTCAAATTCATTCCTGGTATACGTTCACTGCTAACCATAGCCGTACACAACAAAACACTATGGGCCTTATCACTATCTAAATCTAGCATCCCTGATACACTTTCATTAGTTGCATTTTCCAGCAGCACAGGTTTTTTTCACACAACTTGGAACAAACCATATGTTGCTAGCAATTTATCATCCTTGTCTTAAATTATTCTGCTCCTATAGATACGCAGTAAAATTCTTGGGCCAAGTAAAAAGCATTGGAGAACAACACAAACAGTCTAACACACAGATAATGAAACAATATCATTGATCAAAATGCATTATTATTAAAACCAATAAAGACATAAGCACTGCACCTTTATCAAATTCCTTTCTTCTTTCTCTAGCTCATCTTTTTTTTTGTTCCTCCTGCTCACGGTACATAAATGTCCAGAGAAACTATATCTTCTTTGCATGTGAGCAATCTTATTGATAATAACTTGCTCCTTCCTTTTCCTTCTTTGTTTCTTGAATGAAAAATACCTCTACAAAATTGCATTTTTGGATGAATTGATTGTCTGAACCTTTAATTCTAATGTTTCAATACATTGACTGCTGGAGATTATATATGTGTCTTGTATTTCATAGACTTAACTTGTGATAATTTAGTCTTAGATTGCTGATAATGTTAGACCATTAGAGAGTATATATAGTCTGACAGCAGTCATAAAACAGGCATTTGTTACTCCATTGTGTTTTATGTTGGTAAATGGTGTGTCCGCAAATGTTTGCGAAACATAAAGGATACCAATATTTTAATGATGCAATAAGACTGAATCAAATAAAAAGCCATATCTTTGTGACAAGAAAATTTATTTCAAAACAATGGCACCAGAATTTAAATGAAAAGTTTTATAGAAAAGAATAGTATGCTTGTCAGAGGTTTATATATGTATGTATTTATTGGTGTGCTAAATCGATTATATACAGTAAATGGTATTGCTGCTATTACACCATATTCTGATCATTTCCATATGCTCTAGGCTTTTATTTTGACTTTGCAATTATGAATGTATAATCACTGTTATTTGAGTAGGTTACATGCTTCAGGGAGAAAAAGTGATTGATTGAATAGCAAAATAACACATGAACACTGGAAAGTTTAGAAAACAATCTGGTCAGAGGGAAAACCAAAGTGCTGACTGTTTGCAGGCTTTGAAATACATGCTGCAGTCTTTTAACTTGAATTTTACCAGCAATCAAGGCCAAATAAGCAGCCTAGAGTAACAAAAAGTAAAGCTGCTCATGTTTGAAAGAGTAGCTATATTGACAGCAGTCTTTCTTTTTTGTTATATTGGTGTTTCTCAGGTAAGAAACTGAGACAGGCAAGGGATTAAGCCACTTTCCCCCAAATCCAAATCTTGTATTAAATTCTGCCTACTTCAAAAGGGCTTTGTAATGACAGCAAAGCAGAGAAGCAAAGAGCTGCTGAGCGCTGCCATAGGAGCATTTGCCAATCTGTGCTGGATAAAGTAATTTTCATCATTTCTTTGTGGTTTTTTCCCTTGTGTGAGAATGGAGCTATAGCTCTTGAGCAGGGGACTCACTAAACTCACCACAAGGTGCCTCTAAGCAGCAGAGCCCCAACCCAAGTGTGAAGATGGAGATATGGAGCATGAAAGAGAGCAAAGGAAATTACTCTGACTTATACTGTACACCTGAACATCATGCTGATCGAACTGCAGCTGCACTGCCAGGCAGAGTAATGGGACCCCCAGCTAAGGCAGAAATGCCTGAATTTAAGCACTACTCTCACTTTTCACACCTTTTTCAAGCTCAAAAATGAACTAAGAAGCATGGGGAGGTGAGACAGCAGAGAAGCTAACCACATGGGTGACAAAGAGCAGGGAAACCCCTCTCTTTTCAGGGGTTTTCCCTCAGCCTGCAGTGGGACAGACATCAGCTGCCATTCCTCACTCAAGAAAGGCTGCTGCAATAAGTTAGAGAATGTGAACTCCCATACGCAGCATCCCACGGGAGTTAGTAGCAATCTTCTGCAAGCAGGGAAGGACTTGAAGGATTTCTTGCTGAAGAATTCAGTGTGGTGAGACACAAGTGGCCCTAGAGTCCCACCACAGGATAAAAGAAGAGTTTTGGAAATGCACAAGGCATATCAATGAGCATGACAACATAACATAAAATGTCATTAGAGGTGGGGTTGCTTATTTTCTACCTGAATCATATTCTCTAAATATTTCTTCCTACATCAGCCTATTTTGCCTCCTTTTGCTACGTGCTTCTGCAGAGTACTGATATTTACCCTTTATTTTAATAAGTGATAATTTCAGCCTAGCAGCTTACAGAATAATGACAAAACTTTTGGAAAAATAATTCCCGTGGTATTTAAGTATCCTTTGAAAAAAATCTGTTGCATTGTCAGTTGCAACAGGTCCTTAGACAATCTTAATTTTTTTATAAATAATTTCTTGAGGATTTTGGTTACAAGATGTAGAAGCACATTCTGTTCTACGCTTTGAAGGGTCAAGGACATATAAATCTACACTGTTTTCAAAGAATAGAAACATTTCTCATGGGGTCTTAAAAAAGTACAAAAACTTGATGGACAAATGTAAGCTTTTTATTTACTGAGTATTTCAATAGAAAATCTGGACATTTTCTAAACAAGAGTTATCTATTTTGCAACCTATTTTTCAAAATTATGTTTGGTTTATGTACTGATTTTGTCCTGGTTGTAGCAGGCAAGCAAGGTCACAGAGAGGAGTTTGGTTGATGGGAAAATCTTTCAGGGAGCAAAGTTCCCTTGGGGAACTTGGACAGACTTTGGACACTTTGGTAAGTGGTATTTCCCTGAGACCAAAGTATGTAACTGTGAGAAAAAGGCACATAACATGTAAGTATCAGCCACTTAAATCTATTAAGGGGACTATTATGTGCATTAAAACAGCAAGCAACCAATCATATTCTTCAGATTGTATATCCTTAAAGATGAAAAATATTCCTTTAACTAGAATTTCCTACAAGACAATAACATTTGACATTAGCCAGAAGGAAAAACACTTTAAAAATTCATACTTAAATTAGCATGCAAAAGCCTGGCTCCATCAGGAAGTGTTAATCCAATTTTTATAAAGTGAGGTAAATTCTTCTAAATTTCTCTAAGTACAATAAATTTGTTCATGGTTCATATGGAGGAGACAGCACATCTCTGTTTCATAGATGAGCCCAAGTAACTAATACAGTTGAGAGAGAATGTGTAAGACTCTATATCATGCCTGTGTTCTGCATAATTAATGGAAGTCAGACAGAGGAACACAAGCAATTTGCAGCTTGTATTTTGTATTACAAGTCTGATCCTATTATTTTAAAGAAATGGAAATTTTGGTGGGACTGAGCCCTGGCAGAGTTATGGTGTGTTCAAAAATTGGTATGGTCTACAGCACACCTTCAGGAAAACTTTTGAGATGAACGTATTTTGCCTCCTTCAGAAATCCAGGAAGCTGACAGAAAATTACCTTTGCTTTTAACACTGCTATGCCTCACAACTACAGCTCTGCAGCTAGTGCAAAGAAATGTGCAGTTTGGTTTTAAGGTAATCTTCTTTATTCAAGTGGTTCTCCCCTCACCAGTTCAAAAAAGCAGCTGTGGTGTCAACAGGCACATTATGTAAAAATAAAACATTTGATAAGTGGATGGAGAACACTCTTTGATCAGAAGAATATACAGACATCCACAAGTGCAGGGGGCACTGGAGGAATGCCTAAGAAGTAGGTTCCAACATGGGTGAATTTTCTGGAAGGGTAATTGTGTGGGAATCTGTCTGGCAGCAAGAAAAAAACTCTAAGCTTCTGAACAACAAAACAAAAAGGCTTTTGCTTTCAGAAGTCTCCCAAAAGGCTAAAAATAGATGAAGAGATGAATCAAAAAATAATTTATTCAGAAAACTAACTTGCAGACAGAATACACAATCCTTTGATGCTTGAAAACTATTCAATAAGGTCAGTCTATTTCGAAGTAGACTTTATAAATACATACTTAAACCATTTTAAAGTTTGCTTTCTTCCATCCTGTTTTCAAAGTTTGCAATGTGGGTAAACTTTGCTGCTGCTGCTGCTACTGTATTTTCGGGCATCAAAAAAATAAAAGAGAAACCCATAGTTCTGGGTAGATAATAGATTTCTGTCAGCTATAAATCCAGCAGAATACACACACAGCTAAACAATCCTCTCTAGGATTCTCCAAGATCACATTTTGTTCAGCCTCTAGGTAAAGGTGAGCTCTTGTAAGTAAGTAATTTTTACTTTTTCCTGAGGCTGTCAACTTACAAGTTTTCATGTACACTTCAGAAAAACAACCACATAAGGTTTTATTCTGTAAGATGTTCTACTTGTAATGAAAAGTGAAGGCTTTAAAATGCCTTCCCTTGTATAAACCCTTCACGTTGAGAAGTCAGACCCTACTTTTAAAATGATTAAATCTGATGATCCATATTTTCTACAGTAATTTGAAGACAAAATCTTAAGCAGATGAATTGTACTCACTGGCAAAAACACAGCAACTGAAATGGTGAAGTCCCAAGTTGTTGCATTGATCATCTCCTTTTACGTTTTAGAATTTAAAATGTTCAATTGAGTTAGCCAATCAAGTGGCAAAAATTCAGTGAGCTATTTTCCCCCTCTGACTTTTTGGGTATATTTTCATTCTGTAAGAAGAATTCAGTTTATCAGGAGGTTAACTTACAGGGAAATCATGGATTGCTGTTTCTGAAGACTGTCAACAATTACTGAGGATACCAAACTTCACTGAGAGATGCAAATCCAACACCTGCAGAAAGATAACAGGAACCCAGTGTCTTCAGAAACACCAGCAGTATCAGAGTCACAGCTAGATAAATATCATGTGACACAAAGAGATAACAAACATACTGCCATAACCTCAAGAAGACCTAAGTTTACAAAGATTAAGGGAGAAAACATGAGGAAATGCAGTTAAACAAACAGCCTAAAAGATACTTCTATTTCACATCAGTTGTGGAAAAATCAATAGAAAAATACAAAGAATGAACTCGGTATGTTGAGATCCTTATAAAAATAACTCAGAGCAAATGCAAGCAAGCTGGAAAATCAGACTCACATGAGCAATGGTTAAAGTGCTACCAGGAGGATTTAAGCCCTGCACTGTCTTGGCTTTCAGCTGCACAGCTTGCTTTCCAAAGGGGTGGGTCTGTTGCAGCTGAGTTCATCAGCTTCTGTTAACTGGTGACAAAGCGAGAGGCACACAAGTAACTGTTCAGGTCAACCTGAAGGACTCCATCCCATATGGCAGAAAACTACATCACCCCTCATTTCCCATCCAGTGCTGAGATAACTGATGCTTCCTTTGCTGAAATGTGCTGCCTTGGCTGTTCAGGAACCTTACCAGACTCTGTATGACACCTCCACTCCCTGCCAACCTCTATGCAACATGTAAGTTCAGAGAGAGAACTCAGGGGGAAAAGTGGCATATTTTTTTGAAGTGACTTGCCCCATATTTTGTGTTCTCACTACATAAAATTTATACTACCCTCTTGCTGCCTGTGTGAAACAAATGTGAGACTAAATCATCTTTCTTGATTTGTTGGGTATACGACAAGAATAACAGTAAAAAAAATTAAAGTATTTTAAACAATGAGTATAATTTACTTCACATTTTCACCTAAAACTTCTGAGTTGGATTTTTATACTAACTCTGAATATATTTATATATTTTTTCTAGATACATTTTTCCCAATAAAAAATGATTCCAGCTTAGATATCAGTCTTTGCTATCACTATTGAATGAATTCTGTGTTATTTGTTACACATGATGAAAAACTTGTAGAGATGGGCCATCCTTCTGAAAATAATGACTTTTTTTTAGACTTGAAAATAATGACTTTTTTTAGACTGTATACAACAAAGATGGGGGAAAATGTTGTAAAAGCTACTGGAATTCTTTGCTTAACAAATGTGAACCAGCAAAGCAGTGACCATATGAACCTGGAATTAATTTTTGTGAAACAACAGGATGCTCTGCAGATCCTAAGTATGAACATGTAAGAAACATGGTAGATCTCTAAGGCCTTTCCTGGTTTCTTCCCAAAAAATAGTCTAAGATCCAAATTTTGAATGAAGACTCTTTCACATATTCTTGTAGTCAGGGACATTTCCCACAGGAAAGGAAGAATTGTGACTATTTCCTTCTCACCATGGTTGAGATTGTGGGTGTGGGATTTCTTAGCTGACTCTGTTCCAAGAGGAAAGTGCTGTGTCTTTAGTGCTACTGACTGGCCCTCAGCCTTAGCATAAAGCTGAATAGATGTTCTCAGCATTTCTCGTTCTCCCTCTTCAGACCAAGGGCGCCTGGTACAGGCCAAAAAACGTCTGTTTGTGGACCCGCCAGACTCCAAATGTCTATCGGATATGGTCACATGTGTGTGCAGAATTTCCTTTTCTCCAGTATTTCAAAGGCCAGCAGAGAAGGAAACAAGGTCTTTCCACTTGTACTCTTTTATCCAGTTATAGCTACTAGGTATTCAGCTATAACCTCTGGGACCCTTTACGACAAAACAAGGTTAGTGAAGGATTTTAAAGGTCTCTCTTAACATGGTTTTCGGTTGTTTGAATTAACTGATGAGCAAGAAACATCTGTCTACAATCCTGATCAAGACAGGGAAGGCATTGCTTACTATTCTACTGGAGATTGTTTTCTAAGGTGTCTGCTTTTGAAGGTTACTATTATCACAGACTCAGAAGTCACTAAGACTGACCCAATTAACAGTGTTATGAACTACTAGGATGAGCAGCATATCGAAGTATTTTATTGTCTTACTGATGAAGCTGATTTGAGCACTTCTCTTCTTCCTTCACACAGAATGTTCCTCCTAGCACTCAGTGGTCCATTGCCTACAAAGTCATTGAAATCAGAAGTCTTACGGCCAGTCTTCTGTCAGTAAGTTACTCACTAACTGAACCTTCAGGCATGTGAAACATTTCACTGAAGTTGGTCACAAATTTCAAGTTCACACCCATGTGTCTGCAGAATGATGTTCAGCATCTTCATGCCTCTTGACTAAGGGCTGGTAATTGGAGCCAGCTTCTGGTAGCAAGGGTGACCTTTCCTTCTGCCGCTCTGAGGGCTCAGGATAGGGCTGATCCTGTAACTAAAAGTGAAAAAATGACAGCCCTGGGGAGCCAGACTTTCTGTTTCTTACAGGGGTTATCTCCTGCACTTCAGAACAATAGCTTCTCTAGGAATCCAGCTCGAGCAAAAGGGTAGCTATGGATTCTTTGCTCTCCTCATTTTTCTGCTTCAGCAACTGCTAAGATTTTCTGTGCCTGGATATCCCTGTGGTTGCAGTAGTCATCCTCAGCACTGTCACTGAGATGCAGAGAGCTAAGATGCAAAAAAGGAGAAAGATAACTTGATACCTTACAAAATGAAAGGAACCAAGGCCTACGGAACGTCCCACTGAAGAAACAGGTATTTCTCTCTTTTTTTTCTGGAGCAAAAACATTTCTTAACATCTTTGAGGCCTCTGAAAAGTTGATTCTTTGAGGCCCTTTCCACAGGGCTGGATATGAGGTATAACTTCTAGCATATTTTCATCTCAGCTTAAACACTGAAAAACTAACAGAAGAGAACACAAAGGGACTAAAAGATGATTAAAACTTCTGACTTGGAAGACAAAAGTAGAGAAAATTCAGGTATTTGTCATAAATGATCTTTGGGACCACAAGCTATCTTTATGAAGAGAAATGTTATATTTGCTCCATTCATCAGTGAAGACATTTGGACTGCATCAAACGGCAGAGCGGGAGAGGGTTTAAAACCAAATTTCACCTGCCAAAGAGTGCATGTAAGGAAAAGGACAGGATTGTAATAAAGCTTAGTGTTACAACGTTTTCAATTAGTTTAAAAGCTTTTTTTATTGATTTTTTAATAATGGTTCTTCAGTTATTTTGTAACTTTTATTTGGAATAAATCTCAGTTTATTTAAAACATTTTTTTAAAACTACATTGTTTTTTCAAGTGTTATCAAGTGTGAGTATTTTTCAGGGCCAAATTATTGTACTATTTTCAACTTTCAGTGACTTTTTTTTTTTTAAGGTTCATGTTGCATTTGCTTTTAATCTATTGATCTGATTTTGCAAGGCTTTGTGTGAGCTTTAGTTTTGGTTCATATGAAGTGCTAGGGACCCTGCAGAATTTTAGCTGCTGTTTTTTAATTGAGAATCAACAAATTAAGATACTGCATCTTCTGTTAATTCTTTATTGAAGGTTCTAAATTCTGAAAACTGATATATTAAGAATGGTGTGTGATGATATCCATGCCACATACACTTTCAATACAGAAGCACCACAGATGAGTTCCTATGCAAGACCTGAGCTGAAGGCTTATTATGACTGAAGATTTAGTATTAATAGGATACAAAATGTCATAAAGGAATTATCCTGAGTAAGTACTTTCAGCTATTTAATACAAGTAACTTGATCTATTTCTAAACCAATTATAAGGGAGTTTGGGGGAGGGAGGGAGGGAGATGGGAGATAACTGGAAAAGGAAAGGAAAGGAAATGGAGAAAATGATTCACTGGACATAAAGAGATAGTTTGTATGAAAGGAAATATATCTGTAATATTACCTAGAAGAACTAAAAGAGATGTGGCTTCCTACCTGCCATTTTTGCTCATAATTTATAACCTAAGATTACTTGTAAATCTCACCACACTACACATGTAAGAAAAGTGTAAACAACACTAATGAAGTTACTTCACTGATTCTGATTATCTCTGCTTCACAAAAGAGACGGGAAGAGGCTATAACTAGATTAATGGGATGTTTCAGTCCTAAAGCTGATACCACGGGTATTTTTATCTTCCTACTACATCAATTGTTCCCCCACAAAGCAACTCCAAACACTGAGTGACGTATCTGACTGATATAAAAAAGGGACCACACCATAACAGAATGACATTACCAAGAACCTTATCCCACAACTGGGGTTATTGGGTTGTCCTTTAACAGCGAGAAGACATCATGAAGCTGAGATTAGTTCAATAATTTGGCATTTATTCAGGTTATGACTTTTCCTCTATAAAGGCTATTTGCACTTTTCTTATCCTTTTTTTCCCCCTCCTTATTTTCTAAACCTATTTTTTTTAATGCTAGGCTTCTTTTGAATGTTTTGAGAGATAACAAGTCCAGGGCATATTCCCCTTTTCACACAAATTTCAGGGGGGACAGGAAAGCAAAGAAAAAAATTTTTGAATAAATTTTCTTAGAAAATCCACCTATCTCAAATCACCAGAAAAGTAGAAAAGGAAAGATAAGGCTGTGATAAGAAAAGAGAGTCAAGTATTTTAAGTTTGTTTTAGACTGCAAAAATGCAGTTGTACTCTGAACCTGTTGTCAGAATCCAGCATAGAAGCAGGAGAAGAAGGAGGCTCATGGGAGAAGAGGTGTATTGCCTATATAACCCTTTTTTGACACTCTTCTGCTAATATGAAAGATTTCACATCACCAAAGTATTTGAAAACCTACATGTGCAAGTGGCTTAAAATTTTTGCAAGATGCTTCCCACAATTCTGTGATCATTTGTAAGTAGGATAAAAAAAATTAAATACAATTACACATGAGTAGCATTGGCTTAAAAATACACATTTGCCAAAACTGAAGGATAAAGATTTCAGCAGCACTCAATTTGAAGCAAGAATGCTAAGCTTTTACCTTCAGACAGTTCCCATATCTGATTAGATTCTGTAGCACTCTGATTTCCTTTCCCAGAATATGAAATCAGATCACAGAAAGGGAAAAAAGAGATTCCAGAGAGGAGACCATTACTGACGGAAGCCATGTGTCATTAATTCAGTTATAAATTATTAGCTGAAAGCAGCCTCTCAGCATTTGTATTTGATGAACAAAAATTGATTGCTTCAAGGGCATTTCAATCCTTTTGATGTTACCATCTTTTAGTCCACCACAAATCTGAATCCTTAACAGAATGATTATAGCATTATAGTAATCCTAAGAGCCAATACTAAAGGATTTGGAAGAGCAACAGAGATCAATAGATTGAAAAAAAGCATGTCTTTTTGAGTTGACAGAGCTGTCTAGTCTGATAGTGAACCTGAAAAAAATAAGTGGAGACAAAGTAAACAAGCAATCGTGCAGACTGAGCTAAACTGAGGTGATGAGGCACTTTTCTGAATTGTTGAATACATCTGGAAGCTCTGAATATTTCCACCGGATTTAAACAAAACTAGTGGCAACCAAGGGATATTTTGCCCACAATAAAAATAAAAGCAGTTTCATAAATATTTTTGCATGTATTTTCAGAGCTTTATGAACTGTTCTGGAGGTTGGGATGTTCTGTGAGGTCAACATTTGTGTTTTGCATGGACTTTGAGATTATTTGAACTCTGATTTGAGGGAACGTTGTCTTAATGATTGTCTTCCTTTTAGCTGCTTTGAAATCCAGAATCTGGGCCATATTCCAACATACAGATGAAAGTGCAGTCCTCTCAGCAATTAGATTGTGAGATGTACAGTAGACAGGACCATGCATCCTTATCATGTAATCTCTATCAAACTATAAAATAATGTTGACATCATGGAATTAATAGGCAGTTTGTGGATAGTTCAGGTTGTGCCAGGTTGTAAGTAACAAAGTTTTCCTAGAACAACAAAGCAGAAAATGAGCTGAAAGCTAATGCCCTCTTCAACAGCTCAAGGATTAGCATAAAATTATACTTTGAAGAAGGAAAGGAAAAAGAACAGCATTGCAACAGTGGTGTATTGTTGAAGGTCAGTGGAATGGAGAGAGAACAGAAAGAGAATAAAAGAATCTTTACACCAGAATACTGCAAACTGGTATAATGTTTAGCAGATATTTAAAAATTCTTTTGGTGTGCTAAACAACAGATTAACTTCATAGAGCTCAAGTGAAAATTCAGAGAAATTCAGATGCAACACATCTGGACAGCATCCCATGGCAAATGGTGAATGGCTAAGTAATCTGTTTCAATGGCAAGACATGTAGTGATAATTTATTGTTTGTAACTAGGGCTGTGAGTCTACCAATAATTCTAATGCGAAAACGTCTAAAATTACTTAAAGCATAAATGCAGTACTTCCAGCAATCACATTTCTTTCATGAGATGTATGTCACTTATACATACTATTATTAAAAGAGAGTCATAAAAGTCATTTGAAGAAGGGTATGTTTTTCAGTTCTGTATGATTGTGCATATGAAGACTAGTGAAAAAAAGTGCAGTATGTACCTTTTATGCTACTGCAGATGATTTTCTTTATGGGCCATAGCTTTTTAGCTTGGTTCATGTTTTCACATTTCTTACATCTGAAAGAGTGGCACAAATTAAATGCACATTAAAGACACGATTTCGAAACATTGTGTTGAAGCAGATTTAACCCATTATTTTGAAGCTGTGCATGATAACATGTGATCTTTAAGCTTAACCTTTATCTCAAGCTGTTTAAAATGTTTTGTAGCTGTTCTTGTCTAAACGAATAAAGAGGATGATAAGCAGGGGCTGGCATAAATAACAGCTGCTTTAAAACGGGCAAAGAAATTGATAGCTCTACAAATGGTAGCCACCTGTATCAGGAAACTAAAGACTGGGTATTCAGGGGAGAGGAAAGTATACCAACCTTCATTTTTCCTTTTTATGGGAATGTAGGTTGAACCATGCTTTGTACTCCTTCCACCACAACGTGCCCTCTCTTGACCAGAACTGCAGATTATGAGTGCAAAAGAGGAGAAAAATCTGCCCATGTCACAGTAAGTTCTCATGAAATACCTGCAAGCATTGATGGCTTTCCACAGAGGTTCACAGAAGCAGAGGTGATAAGCAAAGTACAGCTGGTTGACGAAAGACAAGGACACAATTCATAAACAACAGCAGGTGAGCAGACATAAGGAGATAACAGCATAACTGCTGTAAATCACAGCATGCTGTGACATGCAGGTAGACTTGTGGGGGGAGGAAAGGAGATTTTGTGAGGCCTGAGGTAAAATCTACACCAGGGCTTTCAATAGTAAGAGACAAAAGACAAAGCTATATCATATGCAGTGTTACAGGTTTTGGGAAAATGTAATATCCTTGCAAGGCTTGCAAGGCTAAGACTGACAACCATTATGTCTTTTTCTATCTGTGTGATCCCCATTAACAGAAACACAAGACAGTTTCTGCAACAGGACAGGGGCTTCCTGTCCCAAAAACCCAGAATTTCTCTGTCTCCATCTGTTCTGCAAAGCCAGAATGTCTCTATCTGGATGGCATAAACCCCACATTTATCTTCTAGGCAGGAAAAACTTTTATCATTCTCAACAAAGCTTTTCTTTGTCTTGGCCCATAACATTGTCTGCTTTGATACAATTTAGAGAGAGTAGTAGTTCTTCAAACATGAAGCTACCGTAGAATTTCTTTGCATTTACAGCCCACATTGAATATTTCCGGGGCTGGGACATCCACATCATCTCTGGGAGACTTGTTGGTTCATGGCAGTTGGGTTGCCTAATTTGGATGTTCAAGAATAAGATTGTCATTCCAGCTAATAAACGCAGTTTCGTTCCTAAAAAAAAAACAACCCAAAACAACTAATTAACCAGAAACTTTATATCCTTTCTATCTTTCTATTCTGTATTCCCCACAAATGTAAATCTCTATACAGACTGATGTTTCCAAATGTCCTGCTGACATTGCTGGCAGTTTATATATATACAGTCTGTTCTACTTAGGAATGAAAGTTAACTAGGAATAAGATAATTTTTTTGCAAATATCAAAAGATTTTGTAAACCCGAAAAAGAAATTAAAAACACTGAGATTAAATCTTAAAAATATTTCAGATAGAAAGGACTTGAGGAGATGAACCTGCCTCTCTTCACGCAAGTGCTGCCTTTCATCAAGACCAACTTGATTCTACTGTGATAACCATGAATAACTCATTCAAGTTAATGTTCTTCACCTGTGATAAGAGAAGGCTCAAAAGCACAGTATGGGGACTGTAAAAGATGTTACTTCTTGAAGTGTCTGAAGGATTAGCCTCCTCAGGTTTACTCTCCTTGAATTTACCCCATTACCTTCTCAGTCCTTTATATGTCACTATGATCTGCAAGATTTTAGTAGTTGCCTGCTCATACACAAAGTCTTACAGCACACAATTTATTCCCTCTGTATTCACACAACCTGAAAACCATTCTCCTATGGATGAGCTTTGCTCTGAGATACCTATATCAAGTTTTCACATGTACTTTAAAGGTCTTATGTGCAGATTCATATATTTCTGTATTCAGGAATATTGTTAGACAAAAGAGGTGAGAATTCATGTTGAATTGTGTAAAATATTATTATAAAATTTTCATTCCACAGCAATTAAAGTGATATAACATGAAGTCTAAAAAAAGTATCTTATTTTAAGTACTGTATTTCAGGTACCCTGAGGGCTCGTCATATTGTTTTGTTGAATTGAAAGGTAATTACAAATATATATTTAGGATTTTTTCCAATTAAATTTGTAATTAATAGGGGTGAAAAATATCCAATGAAGGTCACTAAAACTACAGAGATTCATCCACCACCAAGCAAAACAGAAGTTTTTAGCCAAATGGGAAATGTTTTGAAGTCTCCAAGGGAAATAAATCATCACCACGAAAAAATAAACTGTTTCACCTGTGTGATACTGAGAAACCATGGGGAGATGACTCATGATTTCTGAATCAATGCATAAAAATAGAATAATTGTCTTTTTTAGAACTTTTTGACAGATTTATGATGTAGGGTCAATTGAAGGATTTTGAGGAATCTGTTCTGATATTCTTTTGCTGATTCAATTAAAGGGAAATGCTGATCATAAAGAATTAGATCAATTGTAACCTATGTCTATCACTATTTTGATCTTAGTGTTGTCTCAGCCTTTGCCTCTATTATCCAAGAAAACCTGAATCAATATTGTTAGTACTTCACGGCTAGGTGTTGCATATAGAAACTACATATGGAGTATAGGACAGGGATATATCTCAATTACCCAGCCTACTCAGCTGCTATTGCAGGCAATCAAAGCTACTCACAAGTTGCCATACCTTCTAATTGTTTTCTCAATTGTTTTCCTTCTAGAACATGGCTATGCTGTACACTCTTGAATCAAGATTGTTCTTTACCATAAATAATTCCTTTCTCTCCTTAAGGCTTGTTTCCATCACACATTTTGAGACAGAAATAACATTTCCCCCAGCTCTTGTTTTGCTATATGACACAAAGCCAGTTCCTCTAGTTTGTTGCCACACATTAACTCTGGATTTTTTGATCATCCTATTATCCTCACTTTGAATCTTTAACTGAATTGTAGATTTCTAGAGTATGGATAATCAGATCCATGCACAATATTCTGAAAGAGTATCCTGGATAACTATAAAATTAACTATTCACCTCTGTTGAAAATCTTTGCATAATAAATCAAGTGACGGAATTTTGCCTTTCCCATGGTTGTATCCCACCTGTGGATTACAGCCATTTTATGATTAACTAATAGCAAATCTTTCTTCTCCTCTACTGATGACCTTTGAATTTTTATTAACCCCCACAGACACGAATTTGTAATTTTCGCTGTTCAGTGCCATTTCACTGCAATTATAATCCAGTCTGGTTGCTCAATATATTTGCACTTCAATATTTTTAGTTCATGTCTTCAGGACTATCACTTACAGCTCCCTTACACTCCAAAATCTCTTAGTACTTACTCGAAATACTCTCCACTCTAACATGTTCTGTCTACAACTATCAGTAGTAGAGCACGATATCAGCTTACTCAAGTTGAGATATATTACACAAACTACATTTAACTTGTAAAAAAACCAAGTGCATACATGTCTCATACTTTTTTTAGAAAACAGAGCATATAAACTTGTTTAAAAAACAAGTGCATACATGTCTCCTACTTTTTTTAGAAAACAGAGCATATATTTTATCCATTGTAGAAATACATCTCACGTCTGATACTATGGTAACAGTGGCTAAATTTATTTTTAAATATCTTGACACTAATCTTATAATTTCATATGCTTGTCCTCTAGGACTCTGCAAAGATCATGAAACTCAGAGTTCATTTCCCCATAAACAGAGTAATTTCAACCTTTTTATTTCGTGTAACTGTCTTGCCCTTTCTCACCTCTAATTCACATCACTTATTAAAAATTGAAACAAAGTATAACTTTAGTGGTGGGACAGCCTTCCAACCATTCCTATCCTTTCCTTTCTGAGTGCAGTTTAGTCTCCCATCTTTCCTCACCCTCATTTTATTTATAAGGCTAAAGGACCTTTTGTTCTTTGATTTGAATTCCTTTCTGCTGTCTAACTTGGCTCAGGTTCTGCTATCTTATCATTTTAACTGCTCACTCTATACCTCATGAAATCTAGAATGCTATTTCCTTTGCTTAATAATCTTTCTGTCCAAGCATACTTCTTACTTAAACCATATCAAACACCTTTCTCACATTTTGTTCTTGTTTTGAAGATGATTATTTTTCAGGCAGAATGAGGGTGGGACTCTCCCCTTGGATAGAGTTCTGATGAGTTTTTGCTCTGTTGTCCCCTAGTAAAAATAAGTCTTTTCTGTATTCTGCCCTCCTGGCTCCTTAGTCCAGGTGATGCCAAGGCTGGAATTTACGTAGTTTAGTCAGTGCAGAAGATTTCTAAGTTAAGCAGTCAGAATTCAGAAGATATCTGTTCTAAATGTTTTTGTGCAATTTTATTCCCAAATCTTTTCACGTATACCTTGTAAAATAGTCTTTATGAACTATACCATTATTTTATTCAGCCTCATGTAATGCACAATATGGACAGTATTTATTTGGTACATAATCCTTCAAACATGTTTTTTTAAACAAATTCTTTGGGTTTCTCCCTTAATTACTTGGTGTTCATCATGCAGATCCTTCTCAGAATACAGACATGTTTACTTGCTTCTCTGCTTTTCTGTTGTGCTCCTCACCTGATTTAGTAGAGATATCCACTCCCTTCATGTCCGGTAATAAGTTACAGATAGTTTATTACTCAAATTCCAAGACCTTTAGTTGTAACTGTTGAGAAAAAAGTCCTCTTCCAGAAAATTTTTTGTAATCAATAGTTTTAAATCATTGCCTAAGGAATTGCTCATGCATGGTAGTTCTCTCATAAGGGAACAGATAGGAAAGAGTTTATAAGACAGCATTTAACACATGTAATTGCAGAGCACTCTATGTCCCTCTACATATTTTTCCTTGTTCTGTGCACAAGAAATTTAGGTTCTCTGGCCAGGTCCAGGAGGAAGCTGTGTGCATGGGGAAGTGAATTACAGACAGAAGAATAGAAGGTTAATTACAACAATTTATTTTAAAATTAATTATTTGGCTTTTTCCTGACAGAATGAGAAGATTCCTTCCTAGTTCAATAGGTCCTGCTGCTAGGTACATGACTTCAGGTTTCCACTGGATGACAGACTATCAGGGTTAAGCACTAATCTGCAAAAATGTTAAGCTGTCATTTTTCAGTGGTTCTTGCTAAAAGGCTACAGGTAAAGCTGGACAGCAGAAAAACATCCTATCCAATTTCCTCTCTGTTGCCATTCAGTCACCTCTTAACTAACTTTAATGTGGAAAGAACTGTAATACAGCACAGATTTCCTTCTCTGACCAGGACACATCTTTATATCTTGAATCAAAACCAAGGGAGAATTATTTCTTGATAAGACATGTAGAACATTAGTAGACATCTCAATGAAATCACTACAAAATTGAGAACAAAATTGCATTGAGTTTCTTCATTAACTGTTTAGTGGGTCTAATAGACTCTTCACAGGATTTTAAAAAAACTCTTTATTAAATTTTCTTATTGGTGTTACTCTTTTCCTTAAATGAGTGGGAGTAGTATTAAGTCAATCTATTTTCACTGGAAAAGAGGACTCACAGAAATCAGGATTTTGGTGCAACTGAGATCACTCATTGCTGACTTCTATAACAAAGTCAACAGCTATCTTTTGTATTTGGAATTTAATTGATCCTACTTTATTTCTATTTTGAAAGCTTATTATTTGACTATAAAAGTATGAAGATCTGATAAGAACTGAGCCCAGGATAGCCAGCCAATTCCATTGAACACCAGGGCAGTGTGCCATAATTTTTTCATTGGAAACCTGCTTTAGTCCCACAGATGGGAGGCAGGCCAGGGGGAAAAGTGCCAATACAGAAACATAAGAGCTTAGAAATAATGTCCATAGACTATGACTAAAAATATTGTATAAAACATAATATTGTTTCAGGGGACACTTTAAAAAAAAACAGTTTAAATGCAGTACAGCAGATCCAGTAGGAGAAATAAAGAAAGGACCACCTCAGATTTTCAATATCTTCTCTATTACTTGGCATACTCCATGGGATATTGGCTTTTTGCCACACCCTTCATGAGGTTAAAGTCCACTTTATGTTTACTCCTTAGTAGAAGTATCCTAACAAGTTGCTTGTAGGGAACATTCACGTGAACCTACCCCATTTCTTGCTGTACATAGGGTAAGCAATTCCCAAGCCAGAATAATTGGCCCTCCAGCCTAGTGATTCAGACAATTCTTTCAAAGCCCTATAGCCTGCTGATTTCAATATTACCTTTGTTCCTTGGGGCTCTCAGAGAGACAGGAGAATGAGAACATTTAGTCTGAACCTGAGTCTACTGCCCATTTTTGAGTACCTTCTTAATCCATATATACGTGCTGAGAACTAATAGACCTCAAGGAACCAGGTCTTCTTAAAGAAATAAGGTTTTCAAAGCACTTTACAGATAATAATTGAAAAATTCAACAAGTGAATACATAATAAAAAATTATAAAAATATGCATAATAAGTTTCAGAAAAAAATAAGAAAATAATTATAATTGAGAAGTTACTATAAATTTTAAGATGATGGAAAACACCAAGTGGCAGCTTGTTAAGGATAAATCCTGCTTAAGCCTTAGATGTTAAGAAATGCTGCTGTAAATTACATTTCTGCAAAGAAAGGGGGGTATCATTGCATTTTCAGATGGGAACTTGGCATGAATATGAGTTCAATGTCAAATAAAAGCTGCCTCATGAAAGTCTCTTCTATTACCTAATCACTAACCTTAAGTCACTCTAGTACAAGCAGGACATATGAATGCACTTAATGTTTGTGTGTGGACTTGTTCTGACTTTTGTCCTAAAGCATATGAAAACATTCTCACTTAAATGACTCTAGAGTTATTCTGTAGCCATTTTTGGCTCTGTGAATGTGAAGCATTAATTCAGTGACCATGTATTTTGAGTCTCATTCTCTTAAATTAGTTTGTGACTCAAAGGCCAGTCAGAATTTGACCAGAGGTCTTAATTTATAAATCTTCAGAATTCTTGGTGTACCTGTCCTGCTTATTTCTGGAAGCAAACTTTTTACTCCGTTTACAACATTCCTACCTTTGGTCCTAGAACTGCTAGAAGTTTTACAGGTGAAAAAAATTCTCAGATAGCAGTCAGAGTCTCATCTCCTATTTTCTTACTCTAAGTGCCCAAAGTTAACTTTTATTTGTTTTATTCCAAAGGATAGTAATTTCAAACATATCACTGTGGAAAGGATTTTTTTTCTCCAGTATTTCACTTCTGATCCACTGAAAAGAGAAGAAACCCTAGAATCCAACCCTGAGAACTCATGTGAGAAACATGGAAACCTTGTCTACTAGATGCTTCAAAACTCAGACTATTGACCAAGGTACTTAGAGTTTCTGACTTTAATTGGACAATCAGAAGAAGCCAACAGAGTTTGGAGACTGTTGTCTCCATCAAAGAATGTGAATAGACAAACAAACCAACCCATGGGCTCATAGGAAGTGCTTACCAAAAATCTGAGAGAGCAGACACTGATGGCAAATTCCCAACAGATGGCATTGCTGTTCCTACATGAGAAGCAATTTTACTTACATTGCATTTAAAAATAGCAACTTGTACAAAGCTTATATTCTCTTGAACTCCTCAAGGTCAGAATTCATTGTTGTTAAATACTTTCCTTTTGTTAAATACTTTTCCTTGACTTTCCTTTTTTCCTAATTCCAATTATACTGAGGCCAGCGATAATGCATTGGGTATAATAACATCTGTATTGTCTGCCACTAATTTAAGTCGCTAGGAAATACAAATTCTTTCACCCACCCCATTATACTCCTAGTATATGTGTGAATTTTACTATCCAGTGAAAAAGTTCATTTTATTTGGGTATTTTAAAGCCATATTTCAATAAGATTGTTCCAGAAGTTATTCTTAAAAGAACCATAGTGCCACAAAAGAATTATTTGATGCTTAACAAAGTGTTGCCTGTACATGTCTAATCTGAAACTCATTGCTCATTCCACTACAAATCACAGTGGTTAGATCAGAAGAACTAAGGGTTGAAAGAAAGGGCAATATATTCTTCCTCAAATAACTAAAAGGACCATTTAAGTTATGTGTATAAAACCTTAATTAGTGTACTGAATATTTAAAAACTCACAAACACTTGCCCGGTGTCAAGAGTTATAGATAAATATGCAAATTTAAATATTTGGGAAACCCACATCCTCTAGATGGACTAAAAATCTCTAAGTAGTGTTTCGACAATTATAAGACTGTCATTATCATTCTAGTTATGGTCAGCTTGTATTTATTATCTTATTGCACTTTCCAGAAAAATCCATTAGCAATGTCATGATTTAAGAAACTCTTCTTTTATACTAACATACTTTTAGGGTGTTTACCACAGAAAAGAACATTTTTCATCAGTTCTGGATGGCTGGAAGGTATTTGATTTCCACAAACCATCTTTATAATTCCTTCAAAGGAATTATTTGAACAACAATTTAATTGAACTGAATGCTTTGCCAGCTGAGTCAGTTCATTCCCAAATGCATTATCCCCACAAATAATTCTTTTGTTTCACAAAATCAAGAAGCACCTTCAGGCTTCAGTGTTGGTACAAGGTTGGCCATGAGTTTGTGGTGTTAGGAGGGGTTTCATCTGGAGACTGTCATTCAAAAGTGTTTTGTATGGAAACATAGATTTCTTTGACAGCATTAGCACTCTGATAGCACTGCTAATGGTGGCAATCTCTGTCCAAGGTACTTGCTTCTTGCACCACCAGTCTCTCTCCCCTAGCAGCTTCACGGTGAGACAGACCGAGGAGCTGATCCAGTAGAAAGACAACTTTCTTATGTAGGTAATTTCCCAGCCAAATCACAGCTCTGACTCAGTTTTCTTGGTGGTTACCCAGCAGAGAGATACCTGCTAAAGGACAAGAGCAGCTCTTAAGTTAAGTATTGGCGCTTAATTGATAGACTTACATTTTTTATTTTTTTTAACTGAATTCTTATCAGGGAAGCTAAAACATTTTATTTCAGAATAGGTTAATGCAACACTAAAAGCTTGGCCAAAGCCCAGTAGTATAGTGAACTGTTTATCTGGAGAAGTCACAACTCCATATGCTTATGCTTAGGGACATCAGCATTATGATTGGTTGAGGATAAGAATGAACACTAAAATGGGTGAAAACTCTTTCCCTGTTACTTCAACTGCTGACATTTGAGATGGGAGCAAGAGGAAAGTGAAAAGTGGTGGAATTGGTTTAAATGGCTTTCCAAGAAAAGCTTGTGCTATAAAAGCAGTTCTCTAGCCTGGATCCTTCTTCCTAAATGCAACAGAGAGATATGAAACTGAAATAAAAGGAGAAACTGACATTAAAGATGCTGTGATGACCTAACATTTGGTCAGCAAAATCATGAAGAGTGAAAGAAGCATTTGAGAATCTTCCACTAAGCAGATCTACTAGTGGAATCCTTTTCACATTTATTCACCCACTTCCATGAATTTTTCAAATGCCCTAGAGGAATGAGAGGATGAAAAGAACCTCTGAATTTGTTTTATGGAAACATTCTGCAGCTCACTACTGCTGCCTTCAGTGTCCTCAGTAATGAGGTAATGAAGCAAAGCAAAGCCAACTCCAAGGAACCTGTGAAATTCTAACTTAGAGACTCCAGCTCCTTCTGTGTGAGGACATTTTGGTACTGAATTGAAAAATCTGCTACACCACAAGAGCGTATAAGTCCTGAAGGCATACAATCACAGTTTGAACAAATTATTTTTTTAACAGCAAGTGTAAGCAGCATATATATAAAGGACACTACAGAAAGAAGCAGATATTGAGTTGATGCAAAAGTATTGAAACTTTCTACACAAAAACTATACTGTCAAGAGTAAAATACACTTAAATCCTTGTTTTCTTTTAAGTCAAGAGCTTTGAAATATTCAAGCAATGTAGATTAAGCTATTTTGTCTTTTTGCCAACGGTTTAGATGCAGTTATGGAAGATTTCTGCTAATTGCCCATTCATTAAATGGCCCAATTTTTGGACTTCTTGGAGCTTTTCTCACCCTGATTTTTCAGAATAATTTTAACAGATTCTCCATTGCTTAGTAATCACACTGAACTCAGGGAGTACAGAGTGATAATGGTCTATGGAGTCATGGTGAGAGTTATGGTCTTATATAGAAGGCTTAAGTAGACCATCATTACATGGTGCCTGACCTGTAAGAGCCAAAAAGAAAAAAAAAGTGTTAGAATCTCACCTAAGCTATTGAAATTCCCTTTTATGCAGATGAGTTTAATACCCTTGCTCTGGTTCTCAAAACTATTACACTTCACTTCAAGAAGGCAGAGAAACAAATGTAGAAACAATAATTACAAAAAATATATACTATGTAGCTGGAAATGAAATGAGAAGCACTTTAATACATATAACATGCTGATACTACTTCTTTCACAGATAAACAAAAAACAAATAGAAAGAAGCATATTAGCAAAAGCAAATTTGTATTGATCAAGTCTCTGGGTGACAAAGGAAAACAGATCATGAAAAGAGGGCTGAAAAAAGAGACCATTTTGATAACAACACCCAAGACATCTACTTAGGATGAAACAAACAAAAAAACTTGCTCATTGCAAACTTGCATTTATTTATGTAGCTGTCTTCTCCCTGCTATTCATATCAATAATTTTTCTGGAAAGACATTTAAACAGATTGAATTACATTGCTTGGAAATTTTATATATTATTAATATTATTAGTATCAACTGTAACAATCCACTGAGCTTTGTAACTTTAATGCTTATATGATACAGATTTTCTTTTCATTGTTATTCTGAAGCAAATAGATGGGGCTTTTGTATTTTCTGTTTACCTGTATGAGGGAACTTTCCCTCATACAGGATAAAACCATACATTTCAAAAGGCACCTTGCAACACGCAGGACCTCCCGTTAGCATCTTACCCTTACCTTGGCAGTTAGAGAATTTTGTGAGAGATTTTTGATCTTCCATTGTATAGCCTTAGAGTTTAGTAATTGCCCCCTGTTAATGATATAAAATTACAGTGTCTCTTTCAACCATGGCAAACAATTGATCTCTGCCACTTTGTCACAAACCTCTGTGCTGCCTCTTCAGTTCTAGGTTGTGTCTCAGTTACTCAAATCACATTTTACACAGAGGCACAAAAGTTTCCCTGAAATAGGACTTAGTGCACCTCCTTGTCAAAGCCCAAAGTTGCCAAAAGTCTGTAGAGCTATTTGGAAGTATGTGATATTTATCTCACATATATAGTAACATATCACAATTTGATAGAAACTATGGGGTAGCTCCTAACTGTCTAGAAGTCAAAGCAAATCAATTTAAGGATTTGAACAAAGTATCTCAAGGTAAAACCACCTGCAGCCTACAGCCTACAGCCTACAAAAAATGCTCATCAAGAACTCATTCAAAGCAGTTTATCCATTGTTGACCTCAAGTTAAGACCATTTCCACAGATGGCAAGCCCTGTGCGACTGGTCCTTAACACAGCTGAGCTAACCCAGGCAGCTGGTTCAAGAGTCCAAGCTCATGAGGATCCTTGTACAGCTGAAGTAGTTGTGAGTTCATCACAGCAGAAGATTCTGTTCCCAAGGTAGTGTGAGGTTTTTCCCTTGAGAAGAAAGGATAAAACAAGTACTGCACCCTGCAAATGGAGAGTACACAATGCTCAAATACTTTTGTAAGGAAAGCCTTGTGCATTAAACATGAAAATATGCCTGTTAAAAACCAGGAAATGTACAGTTTGTTCTGGGCTGGAGGTTAAGGTCAACAGGCCCTTACTGGTGCTAAGAACATTTTACACAGGGATCTGTAAAAGGAGGATGCTCTGGTTGCCAGCCACATCTGGGGGAAGGTCAAACCAACGCTGTCCCAAATTTTTCTCACATAGCCAGCTTTAAAATGGGGTTGCTTTTCTCCTGTTGCTTTTAACTAGTGAGAATTTTCTTTTTCATAAGGGACATCAGGCCTGTTAGTGTGGAGAATCAGTTTGGGGAGTATGTACGATGCTCTTGCCAGCAGTCCATGGTGCTGATGGAGAGATTTATACTTGAGTATGGTCAGTGTCCTCGGCATGCAGCTGCAACGGATTATTTCCAACATTTTTTTTTGAAAGGTCACTTGGTGCGTTTCTGTGTCGGCATTGTCAAGGATTTATGGACAGCAAGTAAAGGTCAATAATGCACACAAAATGGCCTGCCAAAATGAGTTGTGATCTACTAGTGGGTTGTTGCCCTCCAAAGTTCCACTAAACTGGAGATAACATACAGAAAACACACTTGTTAGTTTACAATGATGTTTGGCAATTGCTCAGCATAGTTCAGGTCTCCTGCTGAGTTATGAAAAAGTCCACTAAAAGTCACAATAAGAAAAATTTCAGTATATGTCTTCTTCATAGTCCATTTTTCTTTCATGCACTTCCCCATTATAATATAGTGGATTTTCATGGGTGTCCAGGGTGTGCATGTTAAAAAGGAACTGATTGTATTCAGAGATGAATTTGTCGATTTATGTTTCTGTGCTACAGTATCCTTAACTGTGCAATATTTTCATTAAAAAGATGCTGCTGTCTACGTTGTATTAAATTAAGAAATGAAGAAATGTGACAAACTGATATTATGAGATGCTTTTTTCGTGACTAATGGAACAGGCTGAACTATGTTGTCAAATCTTACAACAGTAACAGCCAATGGCTTCACATGAGGAACAGAGCTCAGAGATAAACTTCCCCCCAATCCTCACCATCCAGATTGCATCCAGACCATCATATGTATCAGCAACTGACTGACCTACTCTCCATCATTTTGGATCCATTTAGCTTTTGGCTTATAGTCAAAATCTATAGCTCTAGGAAATACAGAAGAGAAGGACTGTCTAAGTCGCCTGTCAACGTGCACAGATCCACAGAGCTGAGACCCAGCAGCCTTTATCACACACTGCTCAGCCTGCCATGCTAGTGGTAGCACTGTTCTCACAAATACTGCTAAAAAACATCATCCCCAAAGCAAAGATGCGTGATGAGCACAAAGGTACTCCCAGGAGGAGGCGTCACCAAGTCTCATTGCAATTACCTCCTCCCAAGTTGTCACTTCCCCTTGTGCAGAGAGAGAAAACACAGACTCCTCTTCTGTAACCTAGCCAGGAGATCCTGCAATAAAAAACAGAGCATTGTTTCTCCTAAAATCCCTTACTATTTCCCCAGGCATTTGTCTGCCTTTTTCTTCAGACTTTTTCTGGCTCTTTAAGACACCGGAAAGGGCACCCTGTTCTGGTTCCTCTCACTGGCCTTGGGTGAGATGGCTGAGTGACAGCTTTCTTCTGATTACCTGTTTAAATCTGCAAAAGGACATAGGCCCCCAACAAGAAAACCCTTTGAGGACACGTCAAGTTGGGTATTTGTGCCCTGCCCCCCAAAGAAGCATGCAGAAATCAGCAAAGTTATCCTGTTTTGCATCAGATGAAGGTCCCTCCCCCAACCTGATTCTGTTTTATTGCTGTTACTAAACAAGTCATGGAATTACATCAAAGACTAAATGAAAGTTAAAATGCCTTTTTTCCTTCTGTATAAACCATTTACCGTTACCCATTTCTGTGTCTATACTCTTCTCAAGGAAGTCAGGCAATCAGAAATCTCCTGTTAGGCTTTTATTCCTCAGCCATTGTTCGTGCTGTCATTCTAGCATGCCCTAGTGTGACAAACCACTAGGCAATAATTATTATATTATATTTTATGTTACATTAGAAATGTAGCAAGCAGGCTTGCTGTGGTGATCTCTCCATGAGCTCAGATCAGGCAGGAGTGAAATAGAGAGAATTAATATGAAGAAATGAGAAACTACTTTTAAATCCCAGAGCAGTACTTTGTTTTGAGTTTTGCTCATCATTGGGATTCATTCCAAGTTTAATGAAACAGAATTTCTTGGTTATATTTCCACATTACATTTCCATCTTTCATTAAAGTAGAGCCAGAAAAGCACTTAAGCACATGCTTAAAACTTCAAAATGCATTCTCAACATATTGCCTAATTCCTGTGATATTTTTGTTCACTGGGGGTCTTCACAAGTTCAGACTAATACTAGAAATGGGCTTTGATTTAGATAAAAGCATTCTTGTCCTAAATGAGGTCAAATACAGCAAGGCCAAAACCTGAAATCTTCACATATGCTGTGGGAGACAGAAACGATCATTCTTCCCTATGCAGTTACAACTTTGGCCAGTTAGACACAATATGAAGAGAAATATGCAACTCCTCTAGCTTCCTTGCCACAGACAGCTGGCCCATTTGCTGGCCCACAGGCCAGGCTGGCTCACATTCTAACACCAAGGGCAAAGAATGCTTCTAGCAGAGTGACTTGCCAAGTACAGCTGTCGAAAATTAGGTTTAAAAACAGTAGAAGTGGCAGCTCCCAGTTTTTTTAAGACAGCCCTGAGCCTTTGTTGTTATAACTGGCTTCCTTCTGTCAAAGAAAGGGTATTTTGTACTCAAGGATGTTCTCAGTCACTTCCTTAGTGACCTCATGTCCTCACATAAATGGCAGGATTTCCTAAGTGGTTCATGAACAGGCCAAATTTTAATCCAGTTTCAAAACAGTATTTTATTCAGTAGTCTTCTTGAGGAAGGTTCAGCTATGAGTGAGCAGGAGTATATTTATTTATTATTTCAATACAGTAGAACTCTTTAAACCTTTAAAGAGGCTTAAGCTGCAATTTATATCTTCCCAAAAACCTTGCTCTGAGCTGAATCACATACTCCCAGCGTCTGCTCCTTATTCTCACCTATTCTCCTTCTTTCACCTGAGGAGTTAGGTAATGTCTGGCCCAAGTACAATAAGACCCTGCTCCTTTTAAAGACCATCTTATTCTAGAACAATGTTGTTTATGGATTCCATATGGCCTATCACTAGTGTTACCCTTGATTCTCTGTCTCCCACTTTCCTCTTGTGCAATAAAAGAGTTGAAGTAACACATTGTAAAAGAATGTATTTGCAAGATAGAATAGACTTCTTCTGTCTTTCAGAGGCTTCTGCAAGAATATAGTTGCTAACTATCTTGCCAATTTGACCCCAACATGTCTAGGGCCTCTCAGAGCAATTTTGCGTGAACATATCAATCTGCTCATCAGCAATAGCTCTGTGCCTGAGATGGCCATTGATTTTTTTTTTTCCCCACTGTTACTGCCACACTTGTCAAAACCTGTGCAAGTTACTGTTGGTATTGTTGAAAAAGATGTTTAGGAACCTTTGGGGAAGATGTGACCTGATCTTTCTGGAATATTTTATAAATTTTTGTCTTGCTTTTTTCAAAGCCCTGCATGTCCGGGCAAGGCCAAGAAGATGCTTCTACTTGAAACTGAAGACTGATTGTTTTGAACATTTCTAAGAAAAAAAAAAAATCCACTCCAACTAGACCACAATAAATTGCCTTAGATCTGTCTGTGACAGCTCAAAAATTAATAAGGATAATTTCATCAATTAAAACCTCCTGCCGTTTGATTTATGACAGCATCTAAGAATCATTGAGCACAGTGTATATGGTCACAAAACAGGCTCATTTTATCTTCTCATTCTCTTTTATACCATTGTAATTCAAGAACACCTTCTTTATTTGCCTCAATTAGTCTGCTGTAAAGCTGTACAAGGTGGACAGCCTGTGACTGTAGTGAAGGCAACTTCCTATCTTATGCTGGAGTGGCTAGGGTGGGAATCAGGCACAAAGACTTCAAAACTGGTCTTTAACCACATACTTGGTGCCCTGTCAAGGTTAACAACATCTGGAAATCCATTTGTATGTCTCATTTCACTGTCTGCTAGCCATCAAGCCATTGAAAAAAACCCCAAAAATTATTGATGGTATATCTTCTCTTATCATTGCATGGAAAAAGATATAGAAACATAAGCAACCCAAAACCATCTATCTTTCTGGATTATTTGAGAATAACCCCATCTTAATGAAGATGTAAATGATATCAGAATCTGAGGCATAGACTGTAATGGAAAGAGAAATTATTCTCATCTGTTTCCTAAGTGATGAGATTCACAGGCACTTCTCCTTGTGTTTCATCCCAGACATAAGAAAAAGACATTTTTAAAAATCCTATATCTATTCTTTTCTCTTCACTGAAGATCTGGTGTGTCACTGGTTACTCATAAAAAACCACTGCTTGATTCTCTGAAATGTTTTTGGAGTGAGGTGTGTAGAGGTGGGCAGATTTGTTATAGTGTTAAAATTATTTTTCTCATGCAAAAGATAGAAATCAACCAGCATAGATAAACAAAAGCATACTAGTTGCTAGTAAGTCCTCTGAATCTTTCTTTTTAAGTTAAAGGAAGCTTAAGTAACTGTGTTCCTGCCAATTTCATTTCATGGTCTTGTGTCTGTGTTACTTCTACCCACATCCTTCAGTTTCCAGACAGAATATATTCCGCAGTTCTGTGTGCCTCTTTGTTATCCTTGTAGGAACCTGGATGACTCTTGCCTCAGTCATTTTTCTTTTGTCTGCCTTTTGAAATATCTTTTATTTAGGTTTTTCTATAAGGTCGATTAGATCCTTCACAGCTGCAGCAGTTCAGCAATAGGTAGCCACTTTCTAGGGAGTGGAAGTGTACAACTGGCATTCTCCATCCACCAGAAGAGGAAGCTCCTAAACAAATAACTGCCATGTCAAATATGGTACAGTGGGAGAGACACTAAAGATCTAAACCTAGATGCATTCATGCAAACATTGAAAAACCTCGGGTGCTTGTTATTTTAATATTATTGCCTCTGACTGACGGTAAAAGAATTGGTAGAGTGTGTTTGAAAATCCTACATGTATAACACTCTTACACCAAGATGTAGTTGGACCTCTACACTCTGTTTATTTCACACTGTTTAATTTAAATTACATATTGGCAAAGTCTTCTTTTCTCTAGCATACTCACTGCTGTGTAATTTATAGTGTCATGCATCTTGATTCTGTTACACATAAATTACATGTCTGTGGCAAATAAAAAGATAAGTGCAATCCATATTGCAAATGCATTGTGCCACTAAATTTGCATGCTTTCTCCTTGTTCTTCTTCACCTCAGGGAATTTATGTGTTCATGGTAACAATGTCTGATATCACAAAATGTATCATTTTATCAGTTATATTGGGATTTTAAAACTAGCTGTTTACTTTTTATAAAAATGTACTGTTTATGACAATGTATACATTGTCATAGCAGTCTTCACTATCTCCTCAAATAATTTCCAAGATATGGTAAAAAAATCTGTTGAAGTGAAATATCAGAGTAAAAGGACACTGTTTGAAAATACACTTTTTTTTTCTAATTCTATTCACATTCAAGAAATCAGTCCTAAATCAGATTATTACTTTTTAAAAATTAAATCACTTTACAGATTTAAATCCACTTGTAATAGGACATTTTTAAATTTTAGTTTATCTCCTGATGCAGTAGACCATCTAGCCTTTTCAAGGCACATAGTGATCTACCAACTAAATTTGAATGGATAGTAATGTAAATACAATAAAATAAGCAGTTCTCTGAGAAGATAACCCACTGAATTTCACTCTCTAAGGTCTGGTGTCTTGTGCCTGAGATTCCATGCTCTGATATTGTGAAAAAGAAAAGCTTGTGTCTCACTTTACTTGAGGTGTGACACAGATGGTCTCTTGCTTCTCTGCAGCTTCCTATTTTTACAAAAATTTTGAGAATTTAGATTCTCATGTGGTTGCATGAGCTTCATTCTCTCAGGAAATTATGGCAACTGGAAAGAGAGATTTGGAGATTTTTCACTGGAACAAGTCAGTACAGCTTCACTTACCTCAGTGAACTGAAGTGAATTGCTGAGAAGCTGAGAGCTAAAAATAGATAGTAATTAAAATGGAAATATTGGGCTGGAGAAACTCTATCTGAATGCTCTCTCTCCTCTGCACCTCCTTGAAATATAAATACAGCGTAATTGAATTTGAATGAATTATTCACATGTTCATATAGTAGCATGTTTTTAAGTGAGCTTTAAAAACAGCACTTTAAAACAGCCATTGTACACATACCCTGTAGTCAAAATAAAGCTAATTCCTTCAGTCATAAACAAAAAGTTCAGTTCTCACTCTTGACTTTGGATGGTATTTCTGTAACAGTGCCATTCTGGTGGAGGAGAAACAATGCCGTGAAAAAAGTGGAAATGCAGTTTCCCTATTTATTTCCATCAGCTTCTGATAAACTACCAGGATACTCACAGTAATTTGCAATGTTCTGGAGTATCTGTATTTTGCCTATCCCTGTAAAGCCATTGCCTAATCAAGTTACATAATAAGTAAATAAACTAAAACCAAAATATGATATGTTGATGTTATTTGAAAATTATGTTATTAAATAAGGTCTGTTTAAAAACGTTTCCTGTGATAAATCACAATTTGTTAAAAAATTCAAATGAATTAATGTTTTTAAAACATGGAAGCAGAAAACAGAAAACTTCAATCCTTTTAAAATTGTCCATAAATAACAACTTCTTCAATTAATCCAATTGAGTACATTAATCAAACATTAGTGATTAATAGACAGAAAATGTGATGTGCTGATGTGGCTGGTGAGGGAGTTGTTTAAGCTATAGAAGTCTTTAAAAAAATCCCTCCCCCAGCAGGGTGAACTCAGGTGGGATGTTAAATGTATGCTCAGCCACTGGCTGCAAGAAGTCACTAAAGCAAACACTGAAAAACCTTGGTGGAGGCAATTGCAGCCTCAATACTATCAACTGACAGTTCTGCTCAGTGACCCTCTCAGATCTCAGAAAAGGTCTTTTCAGATTCTGGGTCTTGCCATATTGATTTCAATCAGCAGCTTTTCCTAAGTGCCCCACTTCGAAATAGCCCTGACAGAATTTCTACTCTCTAGCCCAATTTTTATTTCAGGGTTTTTGTTCACATTTGACATCATTCAGATAAATTACAGGAGAGGATTTTTTGTGTGTACTTGTTTCCCTACCCACATTTTTTTTAAATTATGTTTGTTCCCAACACAAGTAAATCTTTCTGTTTACTTATGCTTTCAGTCACTCTATTGAGGGAGGCACACTGAGCTGCCTCAAGTGTTGTTTTCAAAATGTTTTTACATTTTTGGCCATGCTTCAGTGGGACCGAAGTATTTCTGTCAACGACTTCATTAATGCCAGGATTTTACCGTTGGCTTTTGAATTCTGGAGGCACCCTACTGGAGGCCCTCTCACCGCTCAAATCCCCACGCTTTCCTCTCACCCTTAGCAGAGCAGCAGAGGCTTTGGTAGCACACACACTCCAGTGGCACAGGCTGCAGAGGCACCAGGCAGCTGCCACTCTGCACCAGGGCACAGAAGTCCAAGCAGAAGGGCAGAAAGTCATCCCCATCATGCTCCGGACTCATGAGAGGCTGCACCCACTGCGCTGCATCACCAGCGGCACAGAGCAAAGCACACGGAGGGAGCCAGAGGCACTTAAGCCATGTTTGCACCTCCTAACTTCTATAGCTCTCAGCATAAATTAGAGAAGCCTAAAGGGCATTTTGATGGTTAATGTTCAGGAAGAGGCAAATGAGTATTTCAGACAGTAAAAAAGTTTCAAAGTTTTTCTCATTTGCTGTTGTTTTTTTGTTGATGCTTTTTTTTAAATTAAGAAAGCTATCAGGAAATCCTCAGCAGAAACTGAGAATGGGTTCCTGATGGCTGGCTGGATTTTGCCAAGATCCATTTTAAGGTTTACTTTGAGTAAGCTCAAATCAGGTTGCCATATGGAATTACTCCGTGCAGCAATCTGACCTAGAGCAAAACTGAACAAAGCTGAGATTATTTACTAAACTCCTAAACCACTGGCTGTTTTGCATCTCTCCCATGCTGGATCTAATTCCATAAGTAAATAAGTACATATTAAGTTAAAAATCCAAGTCCACGAATAGACCAAATAGTTGTACACAAGGTAGGCTATTTTGTGACACAAAAAACACAGCCATGGGTCAACATTCAAACCTGAGACTGTCTCAAAGCTTGTTGCCACCTGCAGTTTAGCATATTTACTGCTGTAGCCAAGAAGATTGATCACAGGAAGCCAAAGATGTTCAGAAAAAAAATAAAAATAAGAATCAGCTGTTTTCTATGAACAGTCTGTCTGATAACCAGCCTAATGAAAACATAAGATTTCTCTAGAGCTCAAGAAACATTCATGCTGAAGAGAGTACTGGAGTAATTCTAATACTTTGCAGTTGTTTTGGAGGTTAAACAGAAAGCAGCGCAGAAGAAAGACTCTGCCTTGGTGATTAGAGAAAAGTCAGAAACATAACATCAAATTGCACAGTTTTGCCCTTGATGAAAATAAACTTAACACTTAGGCTGTATTTTTTACCTCACTATGTGCTCCAAATTAAAAACACAAAGGATGCCTTTAATTGGTTTTCTTTAAAAAATAAAAAGACACATTGTCCCACAGAGAAACCAGACAGACAAAACACAGTCCTGTTTTAGTTAAAATAATTCATAACCTGATGAAATGTCTAGTGTCAGAATCAAAAGCAAGAAGCTTCAAATGAAAAATGCATCTAACTCCTGTCAAAGCTGCATAAGCTGCTTGCAGTCTCAGTTCTCCCCATCCTGGGCTCCAAACAATGCGACAGTAAAAGAAAAGGAGCAAAAGGCTCAGCAGACAGCAGTTTTAATGTCTTTTGACAGGACACATCACCAATTTAGAAAACACTGACATTCATGCATGGAATTTTGGCTATACCAGTGTGGGGTCACCAGCCATCCCTCTGGCAGAGCAAAAAGACAGTCCCTGCAAAGTTGCCTTACCTGGTCGCATACAGGCAGGACTCCACCAGGCAAGCATTTATTCTGTGTGATGACAATAATCTCTTGCATCTTCACTAAGTTTTGCTAGACAGTTAGGAGAAAAAGTATAGTTTCATGTGTTCTGATACCCTCTTCCTTGCTTTTCTTACCACTTGTGCAGCACAGAAGAAAGGTGGCAGCCTAACATGCTTTACCTCATAAGATAGACAATACTATAGTAAAAAAGTGTCTTTAAATGGTGGTGTGATGCTCACTGCTATTTCAGCTCTCTTGCACTTGATAACTCTCTAAAAGATAGAGTGCCACCTCTTTTCCTGTGTGATGAACAGGTAGGCAGGCAATCATGGTAGGCAGCAGAAATCAGTGTAGCCTCAAGGTGCCCTAGGAGATCCCAAGTATCCAGACAGTTCAGAACTGTCTCAAGCTTCAAGGGAGATAGAAGGAGCTATAGAAAATTCCAGCTTGCCCTTTGAAAGTGAATCAAATTGTCTCTGGAAATATATCTTGGGGGAAATTGAAAGCATCCAGCTTGGAAAAGTACTTTAAACTCATCACCATATTTTCACATCTCCTTGTCAGAAAAAATAAAAAAAGATCCAAAAATGTGATACATTTGATAATGTACAAGTTTATCTATTTGCAACAGAGCTTTGATATAACTTTGAAATATGTCATACTAACAATTCCTAAGGATATAGCTGGATGTGAAAATTTGCTTTCATATGAAATTTACCACCTGATACACCAGGTACAAAAATCATCTGATACATCAGGTACAAAATCATGGAGCTTACGGTTAGTTGAAAGCTTGAAATATGCTGATATTTTCTGGGTTCTATTTTCCAGATGTCGGTTTCTGTTCTGCATTTTATATTAATACTTTTATTATCGAATGCTTTTATTTATGAATTAAAAATAGTATAGATCGAAATGGAAAAATACAGATAACATGACAAAAATGACAAAACTTATTATCAGTCACTCTATTGAGGGGGGCACACTGAGCTGCCTCAAGTGTTGTTTTCAAAATCTTTTTACATTTTCATGATAATAATGAATAAATGAAAAACAGTGTTGAGATGAGCAGCAATAATGAACATTTAATTATTTTACGTGTAATTTAATGCATATTTAGAAATTGACCCAATTTTAAGTTTCCCTCCCAGATGCATCTGGTTGTAGCTTTTGTTTTTATTTTCAAATATAGATGCATGTCCTCTGGTCTCAGTTCTCATCTTTACGTTCTGTTTGCAGGGCAGAAGTGACAACATTTTGCAATGCAGCTAAAGGAACTTGCATATTTGGTATGCTGAAGGCATCTATCATCTTTTGTCTGTAGCTTTTCTGAAAAGTTCATCACCTCCATTCCCTCAACCAGTAGCTTTCTTGTAGCAGAACTAATGCCTGTGAGAAAAAGACTGCAGGGTCCTCAGTATGACATTGACACCAGCTGCATAAAGGAGGGAAAGGGAAACGGAAAAGCAAGTAATGGAAACTGTTGCCAGATAGCCATTTTCCTCATCAGAAGGAACACACAATTTTCAGCATCAAGAGAAGAAGCTAGAGCTGAGCAAGCTAAATCACAGACCAGGGCTTGGGGCAAAGGGAGGAAAGGGAAATGGAGCAGATTATGCCTGTGAAATACAAAAACAAGACAGCAGACTGTGGGAGAAAGGCAATGGCAGACTGTGGGAGAAAGGCAATGGCAGACTGTGGCAGAGAGAGAGGTGTCTGCAAGGAAGAGAAATCCTGCTAATGGTGAGGCAGAGCTGTTTCCATGTGTACACAGCCTTGCACCCAGCCTCAGGACTATAGTCCAGAATGCTGTATACATGCATAAGCCATGTAGTCCTTCGGGCTTTGTGGTGTGGTGGGTAGCCCTTTTTACTCACACAGGCAAGCAGCAGGCTGATTGTGACCTTCTGACAGTCAGAGGAGCTGTATCAAATGAAATTGCTGATGCTGAAGCCTCTGATGGCCACCATATGTGGGTAGAGGAAGTTCCTGATGGTATTGCACACTTTTATTACAATGACCATGACAGCAGATTTCCTCAGTGCAGAGCAATTTGCCAATGAGCATAGAAACCAAGAGTGAATAGACACCAGTGGGCAACAGCTACCCTCAAGCACCAGAAAAGAGACTAAGGAGCAGGCACGGGAATGGCAGGACTTGAAGTACACAGATACTCAGATTTGTTGCAGTGCTTAACATGAAGAAACCGGGATTACTGTTGTCCTGTGGAGGACAGTGGGTCTCATGACTGCCTGTGGATCTCAGCATCTCTTTTTCAGTGTGGGCTTCAAAGAGAGAGAGGTAGGGTAAAAAAGGGCATTTCTGAAAACCCCTCACCTATGATGAGGAAGGAAGGAAGGCAGGAAGGCAGGCAGGAAGAAAGGCAGGAAGGAAGGAAGGCAGGCAGGCAGGAAAGAAGGCAGGCAGGAAGGCAGGCAGAAAGGAAGGAAGGCAGGCAGGAAAGAAGGCAGGAAGGTGTGGAGGCCTCCTGTGGGCCACGCAGAAAGGGCAGTGAACCCATGGAGAGCTGCATGTCCCTGATACAGTTCTGTGCAGCTTTCATCTGTTGAGCTTTCTAGAAGTATGTTAATAAGCTATCTGTGATTGGTTGATTGGTTCTCTCTTTTGATTGGTTCAAGTCTTCCCCCCTGATTGGTTAGTTTTGGATCCTTTCCCCGATTGGTGAGTTTTTCAGTCCTCTTCCCTATTGGTTGTTGTATTGAACCCCGCCCCCTTTTGACCCTATATAACCCCGGCTGTTTGGCACTACGGAGTCGTTGGTTCCGGGGAATAAAGAGGGCTTTTGGAGATTGTTCTGCCTCCTGTTTCTCTCTCGCGCTGCTTGGGAACGATTCTCCGGAAGACACTGCAGTAGCAGTGGGAGCCTAAAAGAGCTGACAGGCCTGGTTGCTTAGGCAACCATTCACAACTGGGCTGGTCACTGAGCCGAAGTGCCTGTGCTCCTGAGGTAAAGCCGTCCTTCTCAGGGTGGCTCCCAGGAAGGTCATGGCACCCAGAACATCCCTGCCTGGGGTTGGGCTGCTCGGTGACAGGAAGGTAGGAAGGAAGGAAGGACACTCACCACGTTTTGCACAGCTAAACAGCATAGTTTGGTGAAAAGATGACACTATTTCCTACCTGCATGAGAATCAGGACCAAAATTCAGGCCAAGGAGAGGGGAACAGCCTAAATTAGCCCATAGGAAATGCCGACATCATGAATGCAGTTTAAACTTCTAATTCAATGCTGCAGGTTATTGCCCTGTCCCTAGGAATGTCTCTAAGGACCAAGCACCTACATCCATGAAGGAGCAAAGGGCTGCATCTCCAATTTATGCATTTAATTTACCTGAGACTCAAAACTGACTCTTCTGTGCATCACATCCCTGATGGTTATGTATTTGCTCAGTCTTGTGAGTGGGAAATCTGTGAACAACCCCTTTCTCTCCAGAGAAAGCTGGTCTCTCTCCTGACCATAGCACCAGTCTCCCACTACTCTCTGGGGCCTTCCCCCTGCAGGGGAAGAAACTAAGTGCGAGTGCCTGAGAGGATAGGGTTTGATAGCTCAGAAACCAGCCTAGAAAGTGGAAAGCTGTGACTCAGAACTCAAGACCAGAAGGACCTAAACCCCGGACCAGGCAAGGGTTGCAGCCACTCAGATGTTACACATTAGCTCCTGTTACTCTGGGTGGGTTGAAATACCGAGCACAAAAACCTCAGGTCGTAGCCAGCTCTCAGGCCTGAGTGCAGTTTAGCATAACTTCTCACCTTTTCCTGTGTCAGAACACTGCTCTTTGGGTACACTTTTTTAGGCACCAAATGGGCCTCATGCTCCAAGTCAGCAAGCTGATTTAGCTGAGGCACGGGGGTGGTAGATGGCTTCAAGAAACAAGGCAGAACATTCACAAAGTAGATAATTTATCTTAATTAAGTTCTTCCTTAAAGAATAGTATTTGAGCAGATTGAAGCATCTTGAAGGAGGTAGCAGCATCTTATCTATGTCTTTTCATAGTTTGATAAACTCCATTCAAGATTCAGGAAGCATTTAGGACTCACAGGAACCAAAATAAATTACTTTACCCTGTCCCCTCCCAATGCTAAGAAATACTCTCATAAAATAGATTCCTGAAAATGTATACTATATAGGACAATCCTTAGTTTAAAAATCTAGAAAAACAGACAAAAATTGCATATCGGTAGCTATATTTTAAACAAACAAAAAAAAAATCTTCACATAATAAATACATCTTATGCACATTAACTTCAAATTTACTTCAGAAAGCTATTTACAATATAAATAATTATAAATGGGAACACTTTGCAAGATATTGTTGACATAACTAAATTATATTTTCTACATTACATTCCAAAGGAAAACTACAGATGTTTTGCTACAATGTCACTAGACCCTTTACATTGCAAAGCATAGTATTTGAAACACTGGCAGTCTGTGTCTTTTTAAATGTAACCATTGGTTTAAAGCAAACATGAAATACTTCATCATGTCTCAAGTGCTTTCTTTTTGTTAGATTAGTATATTTTATGCATTGAAATATTTACCTTGGGAAAAAGTTGCAGTGCCCTAAACGTACTTTTTCTAATAGACTTTGTTTCCTTAGGATGTAAAGGTGCAACATTTTGTATTGTGTGAAAAAGATTGTTTCTTGCACTTTGAAACTTCCCATTGTATCAGTAGCTGAAAGGGAAAATAATAAACGCAGACCAAATAGCAATAAATAAAAATGTTTAAAATGGCATTTGGAATCCTAGAACAATAGGAAAGATTAAGAAATTTGTGTGAGAGGGGAGTTAAATAGGGAATGGCTCCAGACAAAAAGCTTTTTTCATCCTGTATTTGATCTTTCCTTTCAAATACGGCTTAATAGATGGGTCATAAATTAACTCTTTTCAAAAAGGGATATATTCCTAACAACTTAGAGCCAGATTTATCTACAGAACTCTTGTATATATAAGCTAAATGCCACAGTGAAGTTTAACCTCACAGCACTTTTTTTTTCATTAATAAATGCCCTAAGGAAATGTGAAATGGAATTACACTAGTTCTCTCACTGTTCTGAACAGAAGACTATTTCATTTTGCTAGTCTTCAAAGTAACAGCTCAATCCTCAGCTATACCTCTAGAAGACTTTCAAAATACCAAACTGAGGGGTTATAGAAATTGGGAGTTTTTTATTTTCTTTTTTGTTGTTGTTTTGGGGTTTTTTGGTTTGGGGTTTTGTTTGTTGGTTTTTGGTTTTTTTTCCTTCTCAGTGCACACAGCTGAAATATTAACCATCAATACTAACTTCAAATAAAATAGTTTCTCCTCCACACTGTGGAACTATCTGGAGTTAAGCCAGTATACCTACAGGAAAGCATGTTCATCCACCATTGTTCCTAATAACAAAGCCTTTAGGCTCTTAGGTGCTTTAAGTAAACTTGCAACTCAAGGAAAGAGCAGGGCCTGAATCCATTTGCTGCCAGGCATTAACTATAGCCATCTTAAAATAGATATAGCTTGGTCTAATCCTGGAACTGTGTGCTGTAATCCCCGTTACATGCAGGTTTGTATGCAGAAGGTCTGAAACCAACGCATATGCCACAGCTTTGTTTTCCGTGACTGAAATGTTATCTGACCTTTGGAACAGCCAGGCTGGTTTTCTGGGGTGGCTGTGTCTTTTCCAGAAATACTATGCGACCTTTTATTTTTTCCCAACTCACTCAGCATGCTCACATAAATGAACATATGGTGGTTAATGTACTTAGGGACATAAATGAATAAATGCTGCATCTATTGAGACAAAAATGAGATTCAGATAACATTGATTGAAATAGTTTAAAAGAATTTCACTGTGTAACCCACAGCAGTATTGCAGACAGATCAACAAAAGCCATTTTTAAAACTTAAGAATTACTTATGGGACTCTTCAGCTGGGAGAGATGCACCCATTTTTTCAGAACATAAATAACTTATTTTATAGAAACACAGCCATTAGAATTCCATAGCTCCATACTCACACCTTGAGATTTAAGAAAAAAAGAATTACAAAACAACCCTCAAATCTATGATTAGAAGTCAGCTTTCCTTCCCTTGCATGTGTTAAGTAGTACTTTACTCCACAAATATTCCCATTTGAATAAATGGAACAAATTGCTGAGTAAGGTTCTTCTTTTAATTTAAGAAATGCTTTGTAAATTTGACCCAAATCACAAACTCTATGCCCATGGGGTGTGATTTTATATAAAGACTAGAGGGTTTTTACTTTTTTAAACAAAAGAGGTGTACTAAGATTGTAATGCACAAAAACCATAATGCATCATGGACTGACTTCAATAAGAAATGGTTTGAAAGAGCTGTGGTCACTCTGTATTTGCAAAATATTAATTTCATGTTAATAGCTAACCAGTATTATGTTAGAGAAAGGATGCAATACAGCAATTTATTGTGTTTCTCTTCCGAAACACAATGTACATACCTTATGTAAAATTATAACCTTTAACTAATGTGATACATTTGAAACTTATTTGGTTCAAATGCCTTGCATTTTTCAATTTTGCAAGGTATTTCTTCCTATCTGATTTGGGAAAGGGAGAAACATAAAAAAGAGATTATATCCTTGAAGGATGCTAAATGAAAATTTGAATTACATAAATATGTAATGGAAAAAATAAGCTTTATACCATATTGAAAAGCACATGTAATATGAGCTGCAGTGATATTATATGCTATAATTAAGATTGCAGACTTGCTTTCATGTAGCATGTAGCATGCAGAGTCTATGCTTGCAAAACTCAATGCTTTCTGTCAATTAAGAAGAAATTCCTGGCTATCTAAAGAAGCAGGATAGCAAACAAGCTGACAAAAGACATCCATCTTGAGCATATTGTATTGAAGTGCTAAGGAGTGCCAGTTGCTGGAATCTCATGAGAGAGAGCATCAGCCCTTGCTTGTAGCACAACATGGCTGCATGTAGAGACATCTCTACTGATTTATTCAATTCATTACAGTGCATTTTTTGCATTTGTAGTGGACTAGAACTATTGAAAATAGGATAAATAACTACAGTTTTGGGATCACTGTAAATAAGGATGGGGGACTTTTATTGCATAACACACTGGCTTTTTTTCCCTAGGTGAAGTCATGTAGCATCTTCTGCTGTGCCTGTTGGTCTTGTAAGTCTCCTGTTTTTCAAAGGTGCCTGTCAGAATGCAAATGCAACAGTTGCCAGAGCGTGGTTCCCTGACTACTTGTGGCCATTAGACCACAGCCAGGGAACTGCAGCTGGTCTGCAGAGCTCTGTTGCCTTCTAATTAAAGGCTTGATAGCAAGAGTGCTTCGTGATCCCAAGAAACTTGAGTGCTGAGAAAACCATTCATTCAAACAGTTTAGAAGACTCTGTTGTAAAACAAAATAATATTGACACTTAAGCGTGGTTCTATATGTACTTGTAGGGATAATATGATACCATGTACCTCTATTCTAATTCACTTCGCAAATTGCATTTTAATACTGTAAAATGAGATGCCAAGTACAAGTTTATTCATATCATTCATAGGAACAAGTGAAATAAATATGTATCCAGAACTAAATTTATCAAAAATACTTTCTTATTCCTATGCTTTAGGAATATATACAATTGTTGGGCTGAAAGAAGTCCATTTTGGTCCATTTCTTCCTCTGAGTTCACAGTTGTCAATGTTTTTCTTCCCCTCAATTATTTGCCTTGTTGTTATCTTAAAATAAACAAAATCTCTATCTGCTTCTCTTTATGACCTTCATTATCCATTTGGCAATGAGTCAAATAAACTTCTTGCCAAATCATTTTGCTCTCATTTTGCCTTGGCTATCATTCAATGCCCTGTCTCTCATTTCTGCCGCTAGTTCAAATAGTTTTAGACCATTATTTATCTCTCCTCTGTGCAGAGTTTGGTGCACATCAGTGACATTACCCCTTACTCTTTTCCCTTACAAAGATGACAGACCCGGTTTATTTAAAGCTTTTATTAGATCTTTCAGTCTCTTTATCTTTTGCTGAGCTCTGCTCCACCTTTTCTATTACGAGTTTTAGATAATAAAGACCAGACTGTGTTGTTCTCCCTTGTGTTCAACGTGCATTTCACCAGGAGCGATCACACTGCAGTCAACAAAGCTTGCTTACGGAGTAAGGTACTACTCAATTCAAGATTCACAATCTGCTTTGGAGTGACCAGGACTTTACACAATATTCCAAGTTCAGAGAGGTAATTTCCTCTGCTTTCAAGTACATCTCTACTTACGTGGTTTATAATGTTATTATTTAGCTTTTGCTTCTGATTAGTTTTATTTGGAAACAGTATTTTTAACCCACCCATAGCATGCTGGTTTATATTTAGTCCCATTGAGGACTTAGTCCCATATGTTGATCTTCTGACTGTTACAAATTAAGCTAGTCTTAGAGCTAATCTCATTTTAGTAACCACCTCAGGTCCCCTTTCCTCTACATTGGCATAAGAGCGAGCAGTAGTCCCTCCTGTTGCAGTCAACTTAGGGACCACATAAATGCCATACAAAAAAGGACAAGTCTAGCAACTGTGACTACAAATGCCCTATTTTGCATTTTAAGCATATGTTTGCATTTATTCTTTTCCAATCAATCAGTCTCTTTGTTCATGAGGTTATTAAAAGTTTAAAAAAGTCCCTCTGTCTCTTTTGATGTCTTGTATAACTCTAGGACAGGCCCTGATAATACCAGCATTCTTAATACAATTTAATTCCTTAGAACAGGGATTTCCCGCTACTTTTTTATGCACATATGGCTGATTTTGATATTCATAATATTTTCTGATATTCATTAAATTATCTGCAGCAATCAAGAAGAGAATTCATATTTCTTATCAAGGCCATGCCTATTACTTCACTGTGTTTCAGACAAAGTAGTTATGATACTCTATAATCTTTTAATATACTCCAAAATTTAATCAGAAGTTAGACAAACTGCCAAACAGTTTTTACCTAATCTTGACTTATGTATTTTTACCTTTATGCAACTGCATTTGTATTTTACAAATTAATATTAATATTTCTATTATTCTATTGAGTTCTTTCAATGTTTTAAATTAATTCTTAATTATTCAGCCAGTTTTCCTTATTTTATAATTATTACTAAATGGCATATATTGCTACAGGGTTAACTGTTTATCTTGGACCACTCCTAATTCCAGTCTCTTCTCCCTGTTCTCCAGGCAATTTTCTTCCATTTCACTCCACTACCCACTGTGGCCAACCTTTCAAAAACACAAGAACCATATCCCATCTCTACAGCAAGACAAGCAAGCCCTTTGTGTTTCTCAAAACCACAGTGAGAACACCCCTCTCTTTTTAATACAGTAGAAGTAAATATTTGACCATACTAATCATAAGGACTCTTCAAATCAAGCACACGTAAATAGCTGTGTTTGTGAGTACACAAGGACATAATGATTCAAGGAGTTCTCTCTTCTTTCTCCCTTTTTTGATTTTATATAGGTCAGCCATGGATGTTTTATACCATACAGCAGCATAACATGCTTGGCCTTTGGGGAGTAAATAAATCACCAGAAGTACACATTTTGCTGTGTATTTCAAAGAAACACATCCCAACTTCCTGTATAAAAAGCGTGCATAGCAGTTCTGTTGCCTGGTACCTATGCAGTTCAAAAGATCTGCCCTTGGCAGTGTTTCCAAAAAACACCTCCTACACAATGTGGATAAACTGCTCTGTTAGCCTGCCACAAGCACTCTCTGCCTGGACTTCTTCTATCCTTCCCAGCATGCATGGCACCAACTTTGAGTTTAGCTCTATTTACTCTAACCTGCATACCAGAGCATTTTTTTTTTTAAGTAATGTGTTTTAACTAACTTGTCCCCCCAAACCTAAGGTTCTTCTTTCTAGTACATTGTGGTATGGGAAATGCTCGTAAGGAAAAGGGCATGAAAACATATAATATCTTCCAATTAGATCTTAAAGGTCATTTTTTAAAGCACAGAAGTTTTTAGAAAAAAGTGTCAGCTTCCATTGGTTATTATAACAGATGTTCCCTTGTGTCCTTGTGCTGGATCTTGCTGCATCCTTAAGTGAGAAGTCACATCAAAGTGGGATCCATTACAGCCTAGTGAATAGTTTCTAATTGTTTCAGTGTCATATAGATGCTCCAGGGCATATCCAGTTAGTGTGTAAGCATGCTTATCAAAGTACTGCCTGTGGGAGCTGTAATAATTTGGAGAGGCTGCTGGGTGGTCTCCTTGGGTTTGATGAGGGGACATGTCTGAATGCAGGTAGTCTTTAGCAAGTACCAAACTAGATTTTGATATTCGATCAGAACTGGGGCTACTTATCCTGGATAGTGTTGTGGGGCTGTTGTCATAGTCATTTTCGTGTGGGCTCATAATCTTTCCATCTCGCTGCTGGATGTGTTCGCAAGGAGGAGTGCTGGCAACTGTTGGGACGCGGCAGACGTCCACGGCCAACTGCTGCTGAGGGTAGTTTGCAAAACAGATAGCGTGCTTCTTCCCCGTGCCATTAATGGAGACCAGTGGGTCAGGAGTGGTTTTCCGCAGCTGTAGCCTGTTTTCTTCTTCTTTAATCATTTGCTGGGTGGCTCTTATTAGAGTTTCAATTTTGCTGGGCTCATGCGGACTGTTCTGATACTGCTCGGCACGGTATCGGTCACCTGACTCGCTGGCAGAGCCAGGATCAGGTGAGCTAACAACACTGTCCTCATCCCAGTGTCCTCTTCCTAGTGAAAAGAGGAAAGGAGGTTTAAGTAAGCACTAAAGTTTAAGAAGGCAAGTGGTCTTGAAGAACATATAACCTGAACCTTGTTTCACACACAGAAAATCAAGTCAGAGGTAAGTGAGTTGTAATGGTCATCAAAAAAGACCCCTTTCTTTTCAGTGGCAAACTCTAGTATCTCCACTTGAAACAAGTAACACAGTTGAAAATATACAGAGAGATCTAAGCACCTCAAAAAGCTATCTGGTGCCACCTGATATATTCTTGGGTAGCCAATCACCTGCATAAGCCCAGCAGGTATGGCACCAACTCTAAAGCAACTCTGTCTTTTGGAGCAGCTAGAAGCCAGGCAGGGTATCCCGGATCATGTCAAAGTGACCTCAATGCCAGTGTTCAGGTCCCTGGCCCCTTACTACCCCTTTGCATCAAAAAGGTTTGAGTGAATTTGGGCCATGGTAAAAAAAAAAAAATCTCAAGGAATTGCAAATGTACAACATTCTAGCCTTTCCAGGAGCTAAAACAGAGAAAGCATTGAGAAATAGCTTGTGGTTATGTAGAGACTTTATGCAGGTTACACAACAATAAATAATCACAAGTAATGAAGGAACTCTTCTTCAAAAGCTCAAGAAGCCATAGCTGCTAGACAGGGACACTGTAAAAATGTGATGTCATATCCCCATACATAAATATTTGCTTTTGAAATGGGAAAATATTATGACATACTTACCTCTCTTTAAAAAATAAGGCCCATATACATATCAGAGAAGGAGTTCAGCTTGCAAGGACAGAATTGTATCTGTCAGTCCTTACCAGGAAGAAAGTGTGTGGCCCCAGAACCTAAACAGTCAACATTATGATAAAGGGCTTGATTTGTTGAGATACATTCCTGCAGGAGGCCATGTGTGGGACTTACATGTGTTACTTATCGATGCCTTTGTCTTGGCACACACAAAGTCCTCTAAGCACATTGGGTTGTCTGACTGTACTCCTCAAAGCAAACCCATTTTCAGACTAGCACATGAAGTTTCCCCTGTGCTGTGTTGGGTAAGGGCATACAGATCTGTTTGGGTTGCAGACCACTGCCACTGCATTGCAGAGTTCACTAAAAAAAAATCAGTGATGGGCTTTTACAATAAAAATATCCTGCCACTGCTGGGGAAGTACTGCACTGTGGAGTATCATGGGCATGAATCTGTCCTTCACATTCTCCTGAGAGCTGGACCCTAAATGCCAGGGCTAGCCAGGTTTTTTTTCCCCAAAGCTACACACAGACTGAAGACCTACTGAAAAATGTAACACTTGCTATTAAAAAAACCCCAAACCTGCAGCACCTGAAATTACAGCAAAGCCAAACAATAAACTAAAACCAAATTATATTACCTATTTGCATTAATCGTTCTTGATAGAGGCATGGAATTAATATCTAACCCTTTTCCACTTGTACCTCAGTATATTTCTACACTCAGCAAAAATTATCATGCATAAAATTTGCCAGCCAATTATCATACTTTGCTAGTTTCTCTTTTTTGAGAAGAAAAAGCTAAGAAAACACAGTAGGGCAGAAGTACAGAACAAACACAAGGAAAGAGGTATGTTCTCACAGGAAAAGTTGAGAACAGTCCTGATCAGCAAAATTTTCTGCTCCTTTCTTTTCCTGTTTTTTCTCTGATTGTATTTCCTAGAACTTGATATTTAATATTTTTTTCTAATCTCAACATAATTTTCCTCAGACTGGAGCAGAACAGAAAATCTTTTTATTTACAAAGCCTTATTCTGTAGATCAATGGAATAGTATAATATAATCTGATTTTATGAGTTCTTTAGAGGCAACATTTGTTTTGATAGACTATTTTGTAGAAAAAAATTTTTATGTTACATCCATCTTTAAAACCTTAAATTCTGACTTTAGGGCCAGTTACTTGCTTCCAAGACTCAGCCTATAATTTTAAAACCAAGAACCTTTGGACTTTTCCAAACCTAGTATCAGGCTTTCATTGTGGTTTTTTTCCTTCAGCCTCTGAAAATGTGCTAATGCACTGAAATTGCAACCTGTCAAAAACTAAACAAAATTTCAGTCTTGATGCTGAAAGGATGGAGGGATTCAAAATGGCTTTTTATTGAGGATAAATGTCCGAAAACAAAAACAACTGTTAATTTCAATAGCCAACTTTAAATAAACATCAAATCACAGAGAATCTAGGAATGACCAGTAGGGAAAAAAGTCACTTGGAGAACAATTTCTCTAACAGCTTTCAAGATTTTTTTAATATCTAGCTTGGATTTAACTCTTTCTTTTTTTTTTTTTTTTTTTTTTTTTTTTTTTTTTTTTTTTTTTTTTTTTTGCTAAACATATTCCCTCTGAAGTGTCTTTCTTGATCCTAAGTCAAATAAAAACCACTTTGCTATCAAGTGTATTATTTTGTTTATATTTTTAAGATCATGCTTAAAATCTCCCCAGTCACGTTTCTACCTTAATTTCACAGATTGATGAGAATACAGCAAAATTGTATTTTGCTTCATATAAGCCAGACTATGAAAGTCAACACAATTCGAACTTTAAGTATTCCTCATCTCCACAGAGCGATCTCTGAGACAAGAACATACATCCAAAGCATCTCATTCTCCATCTTTCACGTAAACAGCTGTATGTTTCTGTCACATTGCTTAGGCTGAGATGGTGTCGCTTCTGCAAATCCTTGTTATGTCTTACCATGAATCCTGTGCACTGACGTTATGTGGGGCATACTGTTCTCATACGCTTCTCTGCTCTCAGGGGACGACTTAGTCAGAGGCAATGCTGAGCGAGAGCCCCACCAGCTCTCCCTTCCCGGCTGCGGCGTGCCAAGGAAATACCGGCCAGCTTCGCACCTGCCTCCTTCACAGGCCTGAGTGTGGAAGTGCGTGTCATCAGTCAGCCTGGAGTGGTCGAGTGCAAAACCGTAGCAGAGCGCGCTGCGGTCTGAGTACTGTCTGTAGGCACAGGAGACATCGTGGTGCTGGGAGCTCGGTCTGTCCGCAGGCTCCAGGAGCTGGGGAGAGGCCGCATCGGTCAGCGGGCTCCCACCCCACTGGCTCTCGTGGTCAGACTCGGACCTCTCAGTGTGAAATCCAGAATACTGCAAAACAGGAGAAGCAGCATGGAAATTATCACACCTGGGTGAAATCTGCAAGTAACTGCACTGGGAAGGCAGAGTATGTGTGTGATAGTGTGTTTTTTGTGAGCGTGCCCGCATGTCTGCGCCTTCTGATTGGGCTCCTGGTCCTTTCCTGTACAACACTCTGTAATGAGCTCACAGATGACAGGACAGACCTCATGAAAATCTAAAACATCCCATGTCGGCCCTTAACAGCCATCTCTCCTTTATGATGTGTAATATTAGGCCCAGCAACATCGATGTTGCAATTCAATATATTTTTAGTATGTCCAGGTTTTTCTTGTTGCTTTGAAAGCTGTGCTTGTGTTTAGCCAAGGTGCTCCAATGCACTTTAGCAAAACACTTCCTAAAGGGACTGAAATACACGGCTCCTGGAGCATTCTCACATGTCAAATTGAAACCGAATGTATTTGAAGGTATTTTTCTAAGGGTTCACTCTCTTCTCCTTTTTCTAATCTTTTTTTTTTTTTGTTGTTGTTGATTTTTTTTCTTACTTGGAGTTGTATCTTTGAACTTCTTTCTTCCTATTAGCAGGGAAAAGAAAGCTTCATGTATATTCTGCACTACCAACATTCCTGTAAGGTAAAGCTCTATAGTGATGGCAGATAGGTAGGAAGTTAAAAATCCCAGATGTATTGCAATGTGGGAACAAGGAAAATCCAGAAACTATTTGCCAGTAAAGGTAACTGCTAACCAAAGTGGGCAGAGTGAGCATTTTTCACCTCCACTAATGCAGGCCCTCCCAACACAGAAAAGCAACTAGTTGGTAGTTGGAAAATTATTCAGGATAGGAATATGAGCATTTTTTTAGAGAGAAGTAAGGGTTAAGTTAAATGTCACAGATTTCTAGATATTCATAATGAATGCTTCAAACTTTTAGATAGATACCTTTTGGGAAAGGAAAAGAATGTTTATTAAACCTCCTAGGATTTAGCCATCTCATTTTAAAATCTTTTTATTTATTGGAACTGTCAAACTTCACGGAACATTTTTAAATCAATTTCACCCTTGATTATGGACTGGGATGAGACCAAAGCTGTACATGCTCACCTCTTCAGCACTGCACACTCATGTCACAAATCAATGTATTACAACATGAAGCCTTGGAATTCTCCCATTCCATCACTCCATCTTCCATATGCCCACTCTGCCTTTTCTTTTAATAGGCCTAACATAAGGTTACCTTCCTTTTCATTAGATTAAGTTGCTATGAAACTCCTCATTATCAGCCAGGATCAAGGTTTTATGCACTTACCAATAGAAAGTACCGACCAGATGCTTGACTTACAGAAACTTAAACCATCTGTGCAACATCAGTAGAGTTTTTGGCATTTAATTGGGCATTTCTTAAGTATTCCAGCTTATATTTGTGAATACTGTTTAGCTTGTGAACATGATAGGTTATTTAAAGGAAACAAAGAAAGGGTCATGCCTTTGAGGAAGTCAATTATATTTTGTTATTAGTTGTCAGAAGAATATCCATAGGCAACAAGCCTACCAGGAGACATTGAGGAGGTCAGAAAGTTAGTACCACGATACTTATCACAAAGGTTTAGAGATGAAAGGACAAACATGAATTTTCATGAAGGTTAGATAGTTACAGAGTCACAAAAGGGTTTTTTCAATGCCAGTAACTCAACATACACTAACTAGGAACTTTATTCAGCCACCACAGTTTTATGTGATCAACTGGAGCATCTGCCCTTCTATTATGCTTTCAGATCTAACAACTACAAACTGCTTAATCACAAAGACACCTTCATAAATAACAGCTGAATTATTGTGAGCTTTTTTACAAAAGTGTGTAGATAAAATTAAGTTTCCAGTCAAAAAGGTTGGAAATTATTAACATGATTAATAGTTAGTAAATTTTATCTAGAATGAAAAATCAAAAAAAAAATAAAACTACATTTTAATCTGTTTTTAATTTTAGAACTATTTTTAATGCTCTTTTTGGATTTGAATTGTAAGAAGCAGATTTTTTTAATTTTAAAAGTTAAGCAGAAATATTATATAGTATAAGCCTAAATGCAAATATAGAAAAGTCAAGAGTTCATATATTTTCTTATTAAAAACAAAACTCCTAGAATGTATTTCTTTCATGAGGAGAACAAGGAAAATTAATTTCTAATAATATTATAATGAAATTTTTTTGGACTATTTATTATGATAATAAATCCCAGAGAATCCTTCTAAGTGAAAACTCTTTATTTCCTGTAGCTCTACTAGATATTCCTCTTTTAGTTCTCTTTTTCTAAGGACACTTCAGTGTCCAACATAGCTTCTCTTGAAGGGAATATCTTCATTTAACTGAAATATGGTGTAATTTCTGCTTCTATCTTGAGCCTAATCACAAAAGGCATTTGTGCACTTTTCTTAAAGAAAGGGAAATCATCTCAAAGAGTTTATGTTCAGTATATGTTTAGAAATGCACTGTGTGATGTCATAAAACCATGTATCAAGACCAACAATACTTGACTCATTTTCTTTGTACTTGATGTAAATGAAGATTATTTGCGATCTGACCCATGGCAGCTGCTAGGCCATGGACAGAATTAAATTAACGCAGTCAATCATTTGTGGCCCACATTTTCTGCTAAAGTTTGATACAACTACTTACTCCTAAGGTACAACATATGCAGACACAGGGCAAAAATATGTCTAATTCCCTTTAAAGCCAGCCACATCTCTGTTTGGCATCTTCAGGCTGCCTCCACTGCTGCAGTCCAACCACTGCTTCTTCTGGGAATCTGATGTTGACAGGTGGAGACTTCAAATGTGGGCATGTGTGACATGTTGATGGGGGGAGAAATGAAAGGGTGATCAAAGATATTGCTTTACTGAAATGGGAGTGGAAAAACTATCTCTCAAGTCAGAATTAGGCTCCCATATGTCAAGTGATGAAAGGCCATAAAAATTGATTCAGATTTAATGAAAATTATGGCAAATTAAAATCAGTTTGATTTTTTTTTTTCAATCCTAGTCATGTCTCAGCAGAAACATTTTATTTTCTGCTAATTTCTGCTCTCTGAGTTCTATCAGGAGTCAGAAGGCAAAACTAATTTATTACTTTTGGGGTTTTGACAAAATTTAATCAGCAGATAGTGATAAAAAACTTCAAACTGGCAACATCTGAAATTCCTTCAGGTGAATTCTGAATTGTCATCTGGCATAAAAAATGACAAAACATAAATGAAATTGTCTTCCATCTGGTCCCTGGAAACTGAATTGTCACCTCTGAAAATTAGAAATGTCTTCCAGAGTGGTAATCCAGTGTACAATCACAGTGAGAGCACACCAGCAGGATTAGCACTGACAAAGAAAAGGTCTGTGGGCCACCACTGATGCATTTTCATTCAAAGAAAAACTTCAGGACTAATGAGACAAGGAAATAGGAAGATATAAATTCCATGTCTAAGGAAGCTTGCTTTATGAGAATCCATAGAAGTGTATTAGACCAGTAGACAATTTAATATTTCTCATGTGATTTTCTTTTGCCTGACCTTCCATTCCTACAGGTGTCTCACTGGCACGAGGACTCATCCTGTCATACACAGCAACATCAGCCTGCTCCACATACCATCCCAGATGTTCAAACAACAGATATTATGGATATATAATTTTGTGGCAGCCTACTCAGGTTTTTATCATTATAAACATTAAATATATGATGAAACCCTCACAGAGTCCTCTTTTCCATGGAAAACTTTCACTACATCAGCATTAGCAGCTTTTCTCTTGATTTGTGTCTGAATCATGAGGAAAAAAATCACAAAGGCAGGCTGCATTGTACTAAGAACATATGCATGCTTTTAAATCACTTTTATCTTACATTTTACTAATGTAATCCTGAAATGTAAAATATGCTCTTTTTGCATTCACTATTATAGGCACAACAGATGGTGAAAGGCTTAGATTAAAGTAATACAGCATGTCCATTAAAATAACCCCCACTGCTGGTGACTCTTCACCAGACCAGGAGTTATGTTTACTATAAAAAGAGGGGTTTGCTTTGCTTTTGAACACACTAGAAGCTGCCAAAGCTTTAGGCTACAGGAAGAAATTAAAACAAAACCCAGACTGGCTAGAATTCAGCCTGATTCTGTTTTCTTTACCCCATTGAGTGATATAGAGAAGGATTGCAGAATTAATCCAAATTATCCATCTAAAGGAGATATAAAATCAATATATCTCTGAAATCTGATGTATTAATATATATCTATAAATCTACCTATTAATATATACCTATACTTATAATATACACGTATTTCCAAAAATTTATGTAGGTACACACCAAAGCCTCCATCCAACAGCTCTTAGGTACATCCTTATTTGTATGTGTGCTTTCATAAGATATATGCATATATATATAATATATATATTTTTATATATATATATATACACACACATATATATATATAAAATCTCTATCCAAGAACTAAGATGAAATATGAAGTAATAAAGATTTATCCACATCTCACCATGAAAACTTTCCACTGCAGACAGACAACAGGAAAATTAGGTTTTTTTATACAATTATCATTAATGGGGCATTAAACTCCAAAGCAGTTCAAATGATCATAATTTAAATGTTTTTCCAGTCTTGTTGCTATTGCCTGTATGTGGAATAAATGGGGTCCTGGGTCAGTTTTTGGGAACACAAAGGTGCAGTGCTTGATTTTGGGAGGCCCTCACAGTAACAATGATGATGATGATGTTGTTGGGGAAGGCTACAGGCATGTTTTCACCAACTTTTTTTTTTTTTTCTGCAAATATCCAGAAAGTCTTCATCTTCCTGATTTGTTTTTTTTTTTGGGTTTTTTCCCACCATCTCTTTCAGCTCTGCACCTCTCTGGTGGCACAGGACTAGAAGAGCATTCTTCAAGCTCTCTGAGCAAATTCTGCAGCTAGGACACAAATTCTGGGTTGCTCTCCTCTCTGCTTGCCTTTCCCCTGCCTGAGGCTGTTTCACAGAACCCACTAGCCCACTGTATTAACAGCACTCAGTCTTAATCAGAGTCTGACCAATGCCTCCATTTTAATGAACTCAGTTTCACTTAAAAGTCTGCAACACCCACACTATGCTATATTTGCTTTTGCATAAGATTTGAGGGAAAAAACATCAACAGTGTCTTAGATGACTGAAACATCTACTTTTTTTCTCCTAGTAGTAAAAATTCAGCTGAAATTGATTAGTATAATTTTCATACTGTTCACATCTCATGTACCTATCTCAGCTGGCAAGGTGAAGGATCCTCAGTCAACACCCAATAAAGCATATGATTTCTTTTTCTCTTCAAGAGAGAAGCAAAGTAAATGGTAAGGAAAAAAGAAAAAAAGAAAAAAAAAGAAAAAAGAAAAAAAAATCAGAAAGAAATTATATACCTTTAAAATCTCATAGGTGCCCTTGACTTTAAGAAGTACTTTGCCCACTGCCATTATTTTACTAATAAACTTCCTGCTTCCTTTCCTCACCACAGCTCAGGCTTCTGTGTAAGCCAAAACCCATGACCTCGCTGCTCAGCTGTGACTTTTAAGTCACACTCTATTTCTCCTCTACGGACTGGCAAATTGCATGGGTAGGAGACTGAGGGACACAGGCCATACCACCTGCTGCATGTTCTTCACAACAGCTTCTCTTAGTCTTTCAACAGTTTATTCAGTGGTGGAGAAGGATGAGAGGGAGGCAAGGCCAAGCTGCCAGCATTACTTGTGGTGATGGGCTGCAATGAATGGTATGACCGTTTTTCAAGATACTGGCAACTAACACGGCTGCTTCTTTTTGAATGATGAAATATGTGACTTTAATATCAGGCAGCTGGTAATGAGAATGCAAAAGTGGAGACAAAGCAACCTGGGTTTTCAGACAACAATCCCTGATGAACCAAAAGTCACAATGCTGCACTGCTCATTCAGTATTTTTTCCTGGTGACAAAAAGAATAAGGAGGTCACACTTTCAGAAATCAGATAGATGTGGAAGGATAACAAGTCTTCAGCTGCAATTGTCCTGCTAGCAAATGAGTACTTTGGAAAGGACTGTATAAGGCAAGATGAAATGTAATCAAAATATATCAAAAATAGTCCCAAAAATTTGGTTTAGAATTATTTGTACTTGTCTTCCTCAATTCTTTTAAACAGTGTGATTACAATTGTTTGATGTAGTGCATTCAAGAAAAAGGCTTTTTTAACAACCCACAGAAACATGTATGAACAAATGAGCTAGAATAACCTCTGACAAAAGTTAGATTCTTAAAATTAGGAATTCATCTCTAGGTGCTCAATTAAATATTTCCTGTGCCAAAAGCAGATGTCATTTAAGTGAAATTCTTATCCTTGCTACATTCGAGAGGAAAAAGAAATAAAACAGGGAAGTGATGTAGACATTTGGGATCACACTGCACACTCTTAGAGGTCTGTTTAGAAAACATTGTGCCTGCAGAGAAACTGTAATTATTAAGGTCATTATTAGTTAAGGTTGAGGATCTTTAAATATTGTACTAAATACTGGGCTCTTTAAAAATACATAGCTCTTCAATGTTACATCCTGAATGAATACATTTATATCCAGTTTCTTTATATATCCGTTTATATCCTCTTATAGAGGCATAAGAGCAGTAGGACTTGTATCATTAGTAAACATCATGGCTATTTTTACAAACATGTTTTCTGAACTTAAAGTTTGATAGTGTAAGGATACAAGTGCTGTGACAATGCCTGCAGAAATCAGTTGCCTAAATGCATTGTGTAAGTTTCAGTTCACTGACCCAATTGAGTCTGGTCCATTCTCCAAGCTGGGGCATCTTCTTTACACTTGAAAATAAAATCTGAGAAATTAAAGTCTACTGATGCCAACGACTACCTCCTACTTTTTTTTTTCCTTTCAAAGCTTTACACACAGAAAAGTAAAGATTTTCTTGTTCCAATTCACCAAGTTGGCTGACAGTTTTCCCTCATCAAAACTCATTCCTGTTTACTACAATTTCAGGATTAACAGCTATCAAATATCTGGCAGCTTTCTAGATTTGTTAGAATTGGTAAAGACCAAGTAAGAAAAAGCAAGATTTTTCAAATGGCCAAACTCAGAGTCTTCTCAAACCAAGTATTTCAAAACCAACATTTTCACTTGTCCTGTTGTCCGCTTCTCATTACCTCTGAGCCCTGTGCTGCTATTGTTGTTGATAATGATTTATTATGCACACTGAAGCATAAATGTTTCCAGCTTTTTAGAAGTGGTTTAAAGAAACATATTCCTGTCTCAAGCTTGTGTAACCTGCCATCCTTTATTCCCTTTGAGTAACATTCTTTGGCCCATTCTAGATACTTGGGTAAAGTACCAGTCAAAATCAAGATAATCAAAAATATTTCATTTAGTTTTCCAACGACAGCTACCTGTGGGTATGGTGATGTCCTTGATTTTGACTTTGTGCTCGAGAGGCGAGATTTGCTTCCCTTTCTATTATCCGTTATGGTCGGAGTTGAATTTGCGTATGAGAATGCCGGCTTGGTAGCAGTGACCTGATCCAGGGAGAGCTGTAGTCCTTTATATTCAGTATCCCTATATGAAAGGCAAAAGTGAAAAACAAACTCACTTCATGTCTTAATGGGAAACATTCCTTTCTTCTTAGTGGGGGGTGGAAGCAAAAGATATTTTTAAGAAAAAAGAATAAAACCATCCACGGCAAGCCAGTATATCCCCTTAATACATTTATGGAGTATAGCTTACTAAGCAATAGCACTATTTTTATACTGAAAATATGATTGCTTTTTGCATCCAGGTGTTATCATCCTGATCTATTTTCTTCAGTAAATAAAAAGCAATGGGATGGATATTTCTGAGATTTGTATTACAGTTCTACATTGGTCACGTAGCTAAGCAGCAAATAGGATACATTTTCCTCAAAACTCTCGTAACATACGACTACAAACTCACCATGTGTGTATTATAGGTGCGTGTGTTCATATGTGTATATGTGGGGTGCACATAACAGCCTACACAGATGACTAAATAAACAGAGCAAAATAATTTTTGATGGAAAACACTTGCTCTCTAAGGTTGTATTTTTCATAATTTAAGAAGTTTCAGACAATTTTGTAAATTTTTTTTTTCTGCTATGGGTCTTATGACTGTTTATTCATTCGGTTTTAGTTTCTTATATCAGTTTACCAGTCAGAGAAAACAGCTAAGTAAATATAATCTTTGTGATTTAAATAGCCTGTCCCTCACTCACAAAATAACGGAGGTTTCCTACAGGGAGCTATATATAATGCAGTTTTTGAAGTCTGGCATTGGTTTATCAAACTAAAAAATACATAAAAGTAAGGAAAGCTGGCACTGTTCACAGTGTCTTACTAGCATAACGAGGGCACATGCATTGGACTGCACTCCTCTGCACACATCTGCATGTCTGCTGATACCCGGGGGAGTAACAAATGAGCTCTCCAGCTTTCATGTAGTCATACGGAACCTATTCTGACAATGATTTATTAAAAGAGAGCAAAGCAAGAGCTTCTTCCTGACCTACCTACCTGGAGAAAAAGAAGAAGGGTTCTTTATTTTTTTTTTCCTTTGTGTTATCAGTAGAGAAGTCAGGGATAAGGGAAGAATAATGTTTCTCTTAAACAGTCAAGAAGGCAACATATTCTTTCACACATTATCCCATACCCCATCTAAACCTAAACATTAACACTTGATGAAATATATTTATAATAAATTGTTTACCTAGCTCTAGCAACAATATCTTGGTTTACAAACACACAAATATTGATGTGTAAGCCATAAGAGTCTAACTTTTTTAGGAAGAAACTGCATCATAACCTAAGCATATTACAGCTTAGTACATTGAAATGTTTTCAGATAAAGGTCAGGGGTAGGAGAATAAACGTGATAAGTCATTGAAAAAAGTGAAATAGGATGAATCCTATTTCACAGCAGCTACATATAAACCTGAAAAACCAACAGATTAATTCATCACAGTTCTACAATATTTTCTTTTTCTTTTTTTCTTTTTTGCATCTAATAAAAAGTAAACTTGGTTGAAGAGGCTTAAGGTTTTTTGGCAATGCAGACAATGTATATGTGTCTGTGTATATAAAACACATGAAAGTAAGTCCCTGACATTAGAACTGTCTGCCTATGCTGTTTCCAGTCCATAGCAGACAGAGATTTGTCAAGTATAAACAGTGCTTTGTAATGCAAAAGTAGTTCTTAATGAGGTAATTTCTTCAAATTTTTGCTTTAATAGAGATAGATCTCTGCTAAAATATCTGCATTTCAAATATCATGTCTGCAGTGAAAGAGTCTGAGTATGGGGATTTGCTTTGGCCTCTTTGATAGGTATGGCTCATCCACAAATTTTGAAAGCATTCATCTTTCCCACGGTTACCCTCAAAATTTTCATCCAGACACCTTGAATTGACATGCAAAGCATCTGTCTCCATAACTGGTTCCTAGGAAATTATCTCCATCTTATATGAAATACAAAAGATGTCAAACAGTCTTCATACTTAGCTGCTACAATGCATGAGATTCTTTTAATAGCCCTGAAAAAGCTATTAGTTTCATCTTGATATACACTGCAATACACTATTTGATCATAAGAAGAGGAAGGGTCCTGTGTTGTCAGTGTTAGTTAGTTAAGAGCCTTAGGGGTATGAGGAGGTTGTATATTGGTTTTGAGCCTACCAAAACTTTTACCTCTGGTTTTGCTGGTAGATCTGTGCTCCTGCCATTAACTCCCCATCTCTGTTTTTTGCCACCATGTAACCATCTGCTGCTTTCTTGTGTCAGTGAAAAAGTTTTAAAACACTGGGAGAAATACCACCCTGGTATTCAGTCCACACTGTCATTCCAACACTGCTTGTCTACTATTATATGTATAAGGGCAAAGCATTCAAGGATATAGAGACCACTCTCTGCAATGTTTCAAGGTCATGGGAACCAGAAAAAAAAAAAAAAAACCAACAAAACAGTCAAACCAGGCTTACCAAAACTTTGCATGTGTTACTTTTCTACATCCTTGGTATTGTTATGGTAAGGGGTCACCACACCTTAGAATAAACAACACGAGCTTGTATTTGTGGCCAGTTGCTTAGACAGCAACTTCATTTAAAAAATTATAATAAAAAAACTACCTGAAGTTCTTGCTGCCAGATGCAAAGCTTTCCCTTAGAAAAAGAAGTCTCCTGTGCTCTCTTTGCAGATGAAATACCAGACTTTTTTCATCACTGAGTCATGATTCAATACCATCTCAACCCTGTCCTAGAAGATTGCCCTTCAGAACAACCAAGAGAGATACCAGAACACATCAGCAACTGCTCAAGATAAATACCAGAAGTTAAAAAAGAAAATGGAAAGAAAACATGGAGGAAGGGTCCAGTGGCCTCAATATCAGATGCAAAAGATTTGCCACTAAGAAATTAAAACATTTTTGAGTATATCCACATGCACTGTGAGACAAAAGACTAGAGAAAGCAGGACTCGTAGTGATATACAAACTACAGATGGAAATTCTGACAACTTCCTAAAGGAATTTATAAAACTTTCACCAACATGGAACTATAATTTCCATGTTCCTATTCTCAGACACCTGAATCCTCTATTACACAGTAACAGCCACACACTGGTACAGCACCTTGTGTTCTATGTACAATTAAAAAAAAGGTGGTGGATAGAAGCCTCTTCCTCCAAGGTCCTCACCTTCAGGATCCCACAGGGATCCATACAATCTACATCTATCTACATGAGACTGCTGAGAGAGAGAGAGTGATATGGCATGTGTTCAATTGCTAACAGTATGTTGCTGACAATCTACTATTTATCTCATTTTCTGATGCAACTATCATCACTATAAAACATCAGAATAACTACAGGAAATTAGCTCTTAAATGAAGAACAGATGGATCAAACTGAATCCAGACAAGACCAAAGTGATGCTTCTTTGCAAAGGGAAACACATTGAAGACCTCTACCTTTTCATGATGGGAAACAGCCATTCTTTCCACAGTTGAATGGAAATTGTAGGTCTTCTTTGACTCCTCAGAGAACATGAATGCATATGCTTTTGGTAGCACATGGTTCAAAAATTGTATTATTTTTCCTCTATCTTGTCGTTCCTCCCCATGTGAGAATCTGGCTGGTATGGTCAATGTATCAGGCACCTACAGGCTGGATTACCAAGCTTCGCTGTAAGCAAGTTCAGAAGACAAAGCATAAAATCCCCTTGCTACAGTACTCTGCTTCCCATTTTCTTCTCAGATCTAACTCTTAGAAATGTTTCCACTCTATGCCATGTCTCTGGCTCTTTCAAAGCTCTTCATAAAGCTTGAATCTAATATTGAGAGTATTTATAGGTATACTACATGTACACCAAGAAAAACTGAGGATTGATGACTCTACCAACTGCATTTCTCTGCAATGAAGCATCTGAAAGTTGAGTACAAAACATTCTTTGGTAAAGACATCTAGCTATAGCAAGCTGCAAAGATGGTGAAGGACAAAGGCAGAAGGAGTGGAATGTTTGGAAGAGGAAGCCAATCTGTTTGTACATGACCTGGATGCCAGGTGAATCTGCAATGCTTATGTGAAATCTCAAAATTCAGCTTTAGAATACACTTTCTGCTACTACCATGACCAAAATGTTCTATACGAAAAAAGGTAGCAACAGTCTAGCTAATCAAAGTTTGAGGAAGGGATAATTAATCACTAGCAGTCAGACCCCCCCCAAAAAAACAGTAAGGGAGTATCAGAATTCAAACCTGAATTCTCAGCAAACAGGAGAGTTTGCACAGATATGGTGACTAAGCATGTGGTTAGAGCTCACCATCAAAAAGAAAAGAAAATGAGAGGGGTTTTTTTAATATGGGCTTTTGAAGGAAAAAATATGAGGAAAGAGTGAGTCAGGACTGACAGAAATAACGCTGGGAAGACAGAGTGGCTCACGACAAAGTAAAACTGTACAGAAAAGCTGAGTTTTTATTGTAATTGTGTTTTTGCAGTTAATAGGGTGGTGTTTGCGACTACTATAGCTCACTATAGTAGTGAGACTAGACATTAACATTAGACTGCTAGAGGCACAAATAGTTTTCAAAATATTAATGATCCCTACTTAAAGACAGTGTTGCCTATAGAACAGAAGAGAACTTAAGCCCTGAAAAATGCTCTCAAACAGAAAGAGCAGATAAATAGGATGTGTCTAGAAGAAGAAGTAAAAGAATGACACCATTAGTATAGAACAAGTACCCAGATTCATCCAAAAGTACTTAAGAAGGACAATCAGACTCAAGAATACAGATCTTATATATCCAGAGTAATAAGCAGCATAATATTCAGAAAAGAAGGGGAAAATGCTCAATTCAAGTAAAATTCTGCAGAACTGTAAGGAATAGTATCTTTTTACCTTTTTACACTAATACCACTGCATGCCATAAAGGAAGAAAAAAGGTACACATGCAGTAACTGAGAATACACAGATAACCAACAAAGAGGCAGACATTTACTGCGCATTTAATTCCTTCAAAAGACACTAAATTTAGACTTCTTAAAGAAGATTAACAGAAATTCAGTTTTCATATGTGGAGTTACAGCATTGGATGAAAATGTATTGTGGGAGCATCAAAACCTGACAAACACTGGATAACCTACACCCACATCCTTCCTTACACATGTAAAATAACTCATGAAGTATAAGATGAGAGTAAAAGCCTTATGTGATCTTAGATGCAACAGATTCCTACATCATGGATACAATCATTCACCTGCCTGACACAAAGCAGAAAATGCTGTTCATGACAATGAAAACAAGGTTTATTTACACATGGTTGCACTATTATTTCTATTGAATACGTGATGTATGTTCTTCATGTCCTCTATGCTTGAAAAATCTATGGATAGGGTCATATGCACTCTTCATTTCTTTTAGTTAAAAATCAGAAAAATTATATTTGTCAGATTTGCTGCCAGTCTAGCAATAGAAACTGTGAGATTAAACTAAAGATGTTAATCTCATTAATGTTCAATCTATTTTTCTGAGTTATTGCAGTTTGGCTAGAATCAGACATGACGGTGGTAAAAAATCAGGCACTTTCTCATGCACTTCTGACCACAACACTGAAATATATCATTCTTCTACTTTTAAACAATGCCTGCAACTTTTAATGTTTCCACACTCCAGCTCATGCAATGCTAACAGATTACCATTCAGCAGATGAGTGAAAAGAGAACAGATTCTGGCTGTTTGTCGTCTTCAGGGCTTCCTAAATCAGCAGATGGTGCAACAAAACAGACAGTTTCCTCATCTGCTGTGTCCTCCGTTCATGTACAGTGTATCTCAGAAATGTTTACAAAGACCTCGGTCTGCTCACGCAATTTGTGAGGAGGAGCATATGCAATCCCTTTAGCATCTTTCAGAACTAGTCAGAATAAGGTTTCACTGGGGTTGTACAGGAAGCCAAACTTTAGGACGAAGTGAGGAAAAAAACTATTGAACCTCACTGCTTGTTATGAAACTAAGCAGACATTCACTTGTTCAGCCTCAAAGTTGCTCCCTGCCTCAGTTGTTCTGTCAGTAATTGGGATAATCTTAGCAAACCTCCTTTCTAAAACTTCTTGAGTGAATAGTCCCATATAGACCGGTCCTATAGCTCACCAAAGTAATTGGAAAAACCCTCCAGAAATCTTTCAAGTGGTTGCTTATTATTAGTACACCTAATGGCTAAACCATATGTCTACTCAGAGAAGTATGAGTTCTGTGTATCAGATCCCTTCATTAAGTTCCAGGCACCCATTCATCTCCATAAATAGCACAAACAGTGGCTGTTTACATCTTGTTGAGTCAAAGTTTACAGCTTGTCCAGCTATGAGATTCACTTACATGATATCGTATTTCCATATTTGCTTTTAAAGACAAAGCAATCCAACACAGTAAGTTTAATTTAATTAATTGATACATTCAGAAAAATTGAAGCACAAATTTTCCTGTATGGGTCACTTAACTCAAATGTCTAAGGATTTCCTCTAGACAACTACTGTGAGAGAAATTTTATATATTTTATGTTTGGTTTCTCATCTCAGAATACACTCACTGCCAGTTGAAGTTAAACAAAACATCCTGGCCCCTAGACAATCACGATGAGGCAGATTTTTCAGCAGTCTGAAGGTCGAGTTTGTCATTGCAAACTACATGCCTCACCATCTTTGGCTCCAAAAAGGAGACCTGTATTTGCCTTTATTTACTAGACTTCCTAGCCCATCAAAATCAATGTCACCTCAGTGCATCAGCAAGTGCAATTAGGCAGCAGAGCTTTAGGAATTAGTGTCACATAAAACTAAGATCTTTCATATCCCTGTAGAAGGGTTTTCATTTTGCAGAAAGCCAGACCAGCAACAGTGCAATAGACTGCTCTTACCCAGGCTAGATTTTCACGTCTCAGAATTCTTAATATTTTTATATATTAAGAAAATATACCTTGAACACCAATCACACCCATCAGACACTGATCCAGTAGCCAAATGGTCTGGGTCAATTCTCAACCCTTTCACAGGTTACTGGTGCTGCACTGGATGAATGACATATCCTGGGACTTTAGCAAGCACTTGGTACTTCCCTGAGTTTACCATCAAGGCTGCCAAGGGGACTTTTTGTTTTGATAGGGTCAAATTTAGCCCAGCACTGATTGCTTCTGAGAATCCCTACCTTAACTTTGCTGAATATTAGCTCTGAAGATAACTATACACTATTGTAACTAACACATATTTGGCAAAATATTTTCTGTCTCACCTGGTAAATTTCATCTTTTTGTTGGAAAGATTAATGCACAATAGCTAACATTACTAAGCTAACTCTCGGCTTCAGCCCCAGCTGCACATCACCACAGACAACAGAAAATACATTTCCTGAGACTACTCGTGTCACTATTGATGCAAAACATTCTTTTATTACTTCAGAATCTCCATGTATTCAATGCAAATGTTTTTAACTATGTCTTATATCATTTATCCTTAATTAAACCTCTTCTAGATAGTTAATCATTAATGATTTCTTTACAGTTGCTGTACAAACAACTCATTCATGCCTATGACATATCAAATTTCACAGACGTGTTCTTTAATTGGATTCATTTATTTCTAATCTATTGAAGTCCTCACTATAGTAATGCTTGACTAAATAGACATTAAACTCACTTATTTAAACTGCTAAAATAAATTTGATATGTATTCTATGAATAAAAATATTTGACTGAATACATGTAATACCATTGTTATTGTGTACCTAACTAAGCAGAAATTATTGGAAATAGCACATTAGATCACATTAGAATAGGTATGATATGCTTGGGCAGAAGGATTTCAAAGGATGCTGATGATTTTTTGGCAGAGATTATACATTAATAGTTTTCAAACACTAAGAATTTCTACAGCACATTAAGGGATGTAATAAGGAAATCCAACAGGAGCTTCCCTTGATTTTCATGAAGGTTGTTGGATGCTGCCATTTTTAATCCCAGGACTTTTTCAGAGATAAGTGCTTCATACCAGTCCTGTTCCCTCAAGGAAAGGGAGACCAGATAAACCAGCTAAGATGTTTTCAAGATTGACTGTCCTATATTTTGTAACAGTAACTGAAGAGCTGGCACAAAAGTGGATAAAAATCCTATGTCTGGGTGTTGAGCAGCCACAAAATACAATAATGTAGCTACAGACTATGAGTTATTAGGGGCATACATAACATTAAGCCCTAACTATAGGGCTCAAGTATGGTATTAAAATCCCATTTTCAGATTTTTTCTTTCTAAAACTAGTATCTAAAATCTTGAGCTTCATTTTGGTGAAGAATCCTCTAATGTATATGATTCACCACATAAACTGAGGAGTTTCATAAAAATAAGAAGCATCACACTGAGAGAGATCACTGATACAACACAGACTGCCCTGTGTGTAAGAAAATGTACATCATGGCATAATTATTCAGTAAATGAGGATTATAAAGATAAGGATTATACCTTATACCTCATAAAACCCCTCATGTACTGACATTTCAAACATTGAATGCTCTGACCATCTTATCTGAAAACTTGAAAAACCACAGAATGAGATAGCAAGGATGATGGGCTAGGAACAGCCTTCCAATGAGAAAAAAATTAAAGACTCTCCTCAGGCTGAAAAAGAGGTGACTGGGAGAACAAAATAAGAACAAATACGATCAGTAAATTTTGAGAGGCACAGAGATGGAAGGCATGAGTAGGAGGCAGATTTTCACTTCTTCTTCTAATGCAAGAAATCTGAGCTATGAAATGAGTGAAGAAAAAGGAGGCTTTTATCACCCCATTTACTTAATGTTGGCAAAAGCCAACATGGTGTCAGAAAGTAAACAGGTGAATTTGTGGAGGAAAAAACCCACAAAACATGGACAGCTAATACATTTAAAGAACTCACGTCTTTCTAGGAAGATATTTGAATTTCTTGGAGACTGGAGAAAAGTACTAGGGAAACATGGATGCATGGGCTGCATGCTTGTCCTATTTTTAACCTCTTTCCAAAGTATTTCCCATGGTGACTATCAGCATGTGTCTGACTCTGTATCACTGTTCTTATGTTACACTCTATACCACAGTAGTTAAGCAGTTTCATACTTCAGTTCCACTGAAACTGTGAAGACATGTCCTGAAAAGTTGCTATCATTACGTTTAATAATTATTGTAAAACTTTGCGATGTTTCAGATTTTCTCAACTCCTCTGTATTTCCCATACTTAAAGCTTTTGTTGTGACAACTTTCCTGAGATCCTAAGGTGAACACTTCAAAAATTAGCTAGCTTTTCTGTGATGACATTCTGGATAAGCTTCTGTGATCTGGGAATAAATCATCTGAGAAAAAAAAAAAAGTGCTTGAGAAATTATTTACTGTTCCTTCTATTTGTTCCTCTTTGGGAAATTTTCTATCTGCATGCAGCATAATGAACTTTTCCATAATTCCACCCTGTTTTTTCTGATCAGCTGCACCCCATAGTGAAGAGGCCTGCTGAGTGCAAAAGGATTTGTGAACACTACCTGGTAGGGTGTACCATTTACAATAGATCCCTTTCTCTTTCATCAGATTATTCCTTTCTTGTAAGACTTTCACCTTTCTTAGAAGAAGTAATATTTTTCTACAACAAAAATCTTTCTGTTTCACTAGGCCAGAGTTCTTCAGGTTTGGCCAAGGGAGGGCACTTTGCCTCTGAGGACTATTATTCGTCATTAAGAGAAGAACCCTGCTATGATACTTAATAACTACTTTTCAAATGATCCTTCCCTTCTTCTGCTAAAATTTTAAGGTAGGTAAGGGGAGGAAGAGAGGCAAGGACTTGCACTGGAATTTTGGTTTTTGGGGAGGATGTATTTTTTTCCTTTTAAATTAATATATCTGTTTCCTCATTTCATTTTTTGTACCAGAATCAGATCATGTTTAAACTCCTTCCTATCCACAGCCGAGCCTCTATTGCAGCCAGATCCCACTCACATTACTTGTCACTTGGGTCTAAGTCTCTGTTTTTATTGGACTCAGCTTGGTCATCCAGCTTTGATAGACATACAATGCTGATAAAACAGGAGGCAAAAAGCAAGAAAAGAAAATATCATGAGTTTATAATGTAATAAGTAAGTCTCCATTTTATTTGATCATTTCCTAAGAATCACTGAGCCTGTTTCTTCAAAGTGTACATAATATATGGTTATATTTGTTAAGTGGGTCCATTAAACATTTACATTTATATCGGATAACCTGTTTGAATCCCTAGACTCTCTGGACCACAGAATAAGTTATAGCACCATCTCTTGCACAACTGCTGTTACCCCACATCTTCTAGAAAATTCAGAAGGCTTTTTTAATGGCAATTATTTTTTTTTTGACAATGTGAGGACAACAAAAACTCTACTTTGACCTTCAGTTAGTAGTACAGTTCAAGAAGTGCATGCCCATGTAAAAATCCAGCTAATGTAAGTCTCCAGTGGGTTGAGTGTTTATAGGTAGTCAAATACTTCATAGGTATATCTAAAATTTCTCAAAAAATAAAAGAAAATAATCTAATAAAACACAGTATCTAGCTATGGTCTTCTTTAGAAAGCTTAATCTGTCTAGTACCTTTGTCCTCTTGGTCATAGCTTTGAGTAGAACAGACAGTTGGCTTTAGTCATTCTGTTGTTGCTGCTCCACATGCATATTCATCAAGGGTTTCTGGATGCTTAGGACTGTCTCTGACTAAGGAGAGACATTCTTATTGTTCCCATGAAACTGTCCACAGCATTCATGCAGATCAACTCCACGGCCAACCTACAACAATCCTCCAAGCAACACTACAGCTAATCTGCAGCTGGAGGAACTGAAGGCTTTATTTTGTTTGTGCAGGGTCCAGTACATTGCCTTGTATGAGATTTGTTATGCTTGTGGTGGCCACTGCTGTAGCACATATAGAGTGACTCAAGAGTGTCACACCTGTGCAAACAGTGCTGTGCACCTTTTCTCCTATTGCTTTCTTTAACTCCTAGACAGCACATCGGAAGCCCCAGCTGCATGTTCCCATGTTACACCTTTGCAGTCACACAGACAGGCAGTTTTCTTTGGAGTGAAGTTGTATCCACTCCCCCACTACTGTTTTTCAAACATCAGAGAGCTCTAAGGAGGCTGATTATCTTTTGAGATATGACAGTTTAACTACCCTATCTGAAGATTAGGATCAACAGAATTGCAGCCAAACACCGTTCAGAAGTTTGGCTGCAAAAGGGACAATGCTATCAGGCTATTTACCCCCAAATCCAGCCCTTCTGTGAGCAAACACTTCATTGAGACAGCCTTCACGAAGCAGTCATTAAAGGTTATTATTTTGTTCTGTGTACAAAACAGTCTTTGGAAATAGCAAGAGAAAAATAGCATGCAATGCTTTTGGATTGATTTTAGCAATCAAGGGCCTAAATCAGAGAGTTTCCTATAGCAGCAGCCCAGGCTAGCAGCTGCCAAACATAGTACAGAGGCGGTCAAAGCTACAGGCTACTTGGGAACAGTGCGCCTTCAGGGCACATTTGCTTTATCATTGACAGCACAGATGTGAGAGCATTGAATGTTGGATGGGTTTAAAGGTCTTCACTCTAGGTTATGACAAAATATCTGCACAATGCTACGGGTGTAGCCAAACTTCAGTTAGCCAGGCATTTGAGTTTCCATAGCTGCACTGAAGCTTCTGCAGATAATAGCTGTTATTTTCAACATTGCTGTCCCCAAGATTTATACACAGTGGTTTGTAGCTGAAAAACTACGGCTGTTCTCTATTAGGCCCCAATTCAACACAGTAACAAAATGTGTCCTTCAAGCCATCTTTATTTGGCAAAGCAAAGGAATATTCTTATTTCCACGCGTGAGCCTAAGGGTTTTCTTATTTCAAAACTGAATTCACAAGGATATAATCGTGTACTGAAAGTTATGTCTAAGAACTTTTAGAGCCTGACATGTGCTCTAGTGCCTTAGTAAATCAGGACTTCTGCAATTTAATTGCACTAAGTGGATGATAACAAAAGACAACAACAGGAATAAATCATCTAACTGTGTTAAAGATCTTGAGATTGACTCCAGACTTCAGCCATCCCAAGCCTTTCGAAGGGTCAGACGCTATACCCTTGTTCACACAGAGCAGTGCCTGCCTCCATAAATAGTGTCATCAAAGTGAAAGGGGCTGCCTCTGAAGTAACCCACTGAGTACGAACATATGTGCTGGAGCCTGGCCCACACTGTAAAGTACAAAAGAGAGGTGAGGGAAGGAGAATTAGATTTCAAACAGATACTTGCCACTGTTGAATGGACAAAGGAGATTTATTTGTTAACACTTAATTTAGGCTGTGTCAAAATGCCACATTTGTGTACGAATAAAAACTAGCAAGAACAACATAATGTAGCAGGAAGATCTTGCTTCAGAAACAGTTTAGTAACTTATCACACCTGTAGGACCTCATGATAATTACGGTGAAACAACATGGGAATGGCAGCACTACTAAGATGCAGCACAGAGCAACAAGAGCAAGCATGCAACAGATTAAGGAAACAGAAGCAGAGCTAGTAAAATCGTAAGCCTACTTAAGGAGCATACTGCTGTTGTTATGAGAACAGGAGCCAGTTCTGTATCCGGTTTTATGCAGAGTATTAAGAGGGTGGGAGCATGGAGAGAAATCCTTTGATGGCAGTGGACTGCTTGGCATGTCTCTTCTGCACAGCCACTAACACGGTCCACAGACAAACTACAAATGTGGTGTAGTAAAACCAGCAGACACTCTTCCAGCTGCCTTTTCAGATCTCTGAACTACCACAGAGCAGTGAATATAACCCTAAACTCCATGGCTCACTACCCTGCACTGCCACGTAGAAGGACCACTGAGACTGACCCCCAAAAAGCGTTGGAGAACCCAGCTGCTGGCATGATGTTCACAAGCCACGTTTATGCCATTCAGATTGAGGAAGGGCAGAGTTAGGATAAAGTGTGAACAACCTCTCTAGCAAGAACAGCTGTGCTACAGTGTACAGTCCAATGCTTCCATGTAAAGTAAAATCTGTGGCAGTTTACCTTAAACCATAAACCATGGCATTTCAGGAAAAAGAGTCCCTGGAGCAGGCCCTGTACCTTTCATCAGTGAAGTGAGGCAGACAGCTGGAGATAGTAATTGTTTCAGCCATTACCCCTGCTGAATGTGTCTTAGCCCTAGACAAACATTTTACAAGATCTGTAAGTCAGTATTTGAGAAGAGGGTGTTTCCAAAGGCCTGGAGCAGCCACACACTGAATGGGAAAATGATGAAGTGGAAAGCATTTGAAGTCACTCTTCTTCCTTGGAATAAAGACACTTTTTTGCAACCTTGAATTTCATGCCACGTGAGACTCTCAGCATGCATGCATTTAAACTAACAACTCAGGGGATTTTTTCCATAGGCTGAGCTGCAATCCTTTAATCCTTACTCTAGCAAATAAAACTCTTCATATGAACAGTGACTCTCAGCTTTGGCCCACAGTTTTAGTGCCTTGGCCATTACAGTCACCTGGTTTAAATACAAGCATAGAAATTTGGAGTGAATTAAACAAATGGTAGCTGAGAAAGCCCCTACATGAACAAAGAAGAACTGCAGAAACGTATTGTGGACACCTGGAAAAGCCTGTCTCCTATTTGCAAGAAATATATAAACAATGTTCCCGGGAGACAAGTCCGTAATAAAAACTAATGGTGAACAAACAGAATACTGCACTGAGTAGTTCAAGAGGAGTACTTTTCTTTTTTTTTTTTTTTCTTTGAGACATATACTTCCCAAGCATTTTGATTTATTAAAACAATTAGTCTATATATTTACATTGCTAATCAAATCATGGGAATGATGGTAAGCTTTCTAGTTTTAGGAAAAAGCACATTGCAGATTGAACAGAAAAAATAGGTCCCAATTCTGTGCAAGTGGCAAAAGTTCCCATTAATGCAGAGAAATATAAAGGAAAAGCAGCAGTTCAAATTTGTTGCTACTATTTACAACTATTTAAGAAAAAAACCCCAGACATTATCCAGGTAAAGTCACTAAGGCTTACCTCTAGTATCTAAGTTGGATGACTAAGCTCACTCATACAACTAATCACACTAATGATATGAGGAAGGGTAACTTTCCCAGGGTATTCCTTGTCCTACCTTCTCCATCACACACTTGAGAGATACAAGAGAACACACTTGAGAGATACAAGAGAGCAAGTATCTACCTATGACTAAGGGAAGAACTCTGTGGCAGTGCCAAATGGGTCAGTTCGAGAGAAAAGTTCAAGAAAGGGAGGCCTGTGGGTGTGGAAATACAATTTGTCGATTCTCCCATTGACAAGGAAGAGACAGAGGTGAGACCTGATGTACCAGAGACAGGACAAAAACAGGATTTCTATGAAAAGCAATGAAAATATGTAACTGTCCACAAATATGGGGAGAGTGTTTTCATGTGAAACACAAAATTCCCTAAAGCCCACTTAATATGTCAGGAAGGACATATGCCAGGACATTTTTGAAGTCTGAGCCATCACACATAAAGATAGCACCTCTCTTATACCATCATTTCAAATCTGGTAGTACACAAAGCTATGAATAGTAGCAATAACAACTTAAAGGTTGTTTAGATATGTGTAGATAAAATTAATGGCTAATTTATTCTAAATTGTATTTATCCCATTGTTTGATAAAACATTTGTCAATATGGTAGTTATTTGTGAAATAGTCTTTCAAATAAATTGTATTCAATTTGTGTTTCTAATCAGCCAGTTACACAATGTAACATGAAGAGGTCAACTGGAACTATATCAAATACATGCTGTATCATTGGAACAGAAATTAGTCACAATTATGTACCTAATCCATGTTATCTGTATATGACACCACTATTGCTATTCTTTTAAATGCTAAAGGACAACAAAATGCATACAGGAAAACTTCTCTAGTTTTCTCTGGGGACAAATTATTATAATATTTGCTGATGCTCAGAAAATCTAAGGATTTGGACTTTGCATTATCCATTTATTTAAAGGAAGGTTGTTTGCAATCTAAATATAAACGTCAGCAATTTCCTTCTCTATTAATTGACTCATACTCGAGTCCATTTATGTGATAAACATGCACAGCTAATAATCAATGATATGGTGGCTGTGTGTACAGAACAAATAAGAGAGGAAACAAATATCCCATGTCTATACTCACATATCCAAAGTGGAATACAATGAAGACCAAATAAGTATGCTTTAAGGATGGAGTCCTTAAAGGTCATTTATACTAATTTTTGATAAACTGCTATTTCACAAAAAAATCACTTTTCCTCTTGTTGCTGAAATGCCATTGCAATCGTGCTTATTTATTTCAGAATATATACCTACTACAAATATTTGTTCTCCAGCCTAGCATCCATGTTCTCAAAACTTGGGATTTATGGAAAATTAAAATCACCTCTTTTTCGTTTTCTTAACTGGGGTGTGCATTGTCCTTTTTGCCTAAACTCTTTCTCATTCTATTATTTTCTTTTTCATCATCACTCTTACCCAGGTGAGCTGGGAAACTGCAAGGTAGAGATTCTTATTCTTCCTGCCCAGCCTGCACTGAAACCGCTCCAGACAATTTTGGCTCTTGTGGCACTCAGTATCTGCTCTTTTCCAAAACAGAGAACTCAGGTTCCTCTCAATAGTGAGAAAAAGTTCCTTATCCCATGACCAAACCAAAAAAAAAACACCCTGGGGTTTTACCTGAGTGAAGACCTACTCTATGAGAGGTCCAGTGACTTTGCAGGTCAAAAACGTGCACTACATCATCCAAAACTTACGACCCCTTTTGTGATTTGCCCTCCAAAAAGACTAAAATTCCTGTGTTCAAGTGATTTTTCAGCAGGAGTCATCCCACCTTCCAAGTTCTACCCTGCAACCCCAAATGTGCGGGATTGTGATTCTGTTATTTCAAAACACAGAAGCACTAATTTGCACCTCTTTTGCTTTCTCCTCAACCCTGGCTGCAGTGGGTCCACCCACACCTGTCCCTCTTCCAGGAGCTGCACCAGGGGCTCTGCCACACAACCGCTGATAGGTGGGAAAAGCATAGGAGGAGGACACACACATACTGCTCATCTCAGCCTCTCTTAGTTTGCTGGAAAAATCCAGTGTCATCCTTAAAGAACACCAGTTTTTATGAGATTTATACCAGCATAAAATACATTAAACACTTGCAGATTTTGAGCACTACAGGACCTCTGCCCAGTCCTGCAGTAGAGCCTACCTCACACCAGAGGAAAACCACAAGTGTCTGTAACCTTACATTTTCTTCTATATTTTCCCCACCTGCCTTCCTCATTTGGGTGATAACATGCTGACTCTGAATTGCCCATTAAGACAATTAAGCCTGCTCTAGGTAGGAGTTCAGCATCCCCCAAGCCAACCCTGTGAGCCTTTCCCTAACAGTTCCCCCCGCCTCAAGTTATTCATTTCAGAGGCTGACTTCATCTGTTTTTTAAAACCAGACCTTTCTCTGATTACAGTCACCTGGCAAATGCCAGGGCCTGTTCTTCCCACATATTTTCTAAATGACCAGCTAGCCTGAGAAGAATAATGATAATAATGATGATACAATGACTACGACTACGAAGATTATGATTATGATGATGATGATGATGATCTAATTATTCAGTGGAAGCTACACCCATCTCTTGGAGGCAGGGCAGCAATTTCAGCAGTGGCAGCCCTGCTACAGAAGCAAGCAGAATGTGATCTCTTTTGCAGCACCCTAATGAAGAGCTAGCCAGGCTCAATGAGATCTCCAGGACCTGAGCATATCAAAGCTAGAGTTTTATACAGAGACATTTGCTGCAACAAGTGCTGAACCTCCCAATTTTTAGCATTCCTACTTTAGCCAGCCTGGCTCCCTCTCTGCCGTCCCACCATCCTTCACACTTGAGGCAGTTAATCCGAAGAGTGCAAGGGGACACTTGGCATAACGAGGTTGCCCTGTGGTGTAACTTCGTTTTCTGAGGGAAATCTTGAAAGCACAGCTATAGTCCTCCTACATATCGATTTGGCTACAAACAGGTTCTGAAAATCCATATACATTCACCTAAGTATAAAGACCTCCTCCAACGATAAATCAGCTGAAGAGGAGGAGGAGCCCTCTTAGGGTACCGCTTCTGAGGGCGAAATCGTCTTCCCTGCAGCGCCGTTTTGGGAGGCGGGCAGGAGGGTGTTGAGGCACTCCGAGTCCAGCTCCCGGGCGGCCGGGGGCTCCTGCCGGGGCTCGGAGCCGCGGACACCCAGGGGCTGCCCGGTGGCCGCCCCCGCGGGTGGAGGCGCAGCGGAGCAGCGGGGCTGCGAATGTGCAAGCGGCCTGCGAACAGGCTAGCTGCTGCGGCCCCGGGAACAGCCGGGGGCTGGCAGGACACAGGGACACGGGAACATCTGATCGGCTCCCACAGGGTAGCGGGGGTTGCCGTGCCAGCCTGAAATGCTCGTGCCATGGCAAGCAAGGGACAGATCCTGACAGATCCAGCTGTGCTTCCAGCAGGTCCGATGGGGTGCTTAATTTCGACTCGGATCATTTGAGGTAGAATTTCGTGATTGATGTTCACACTTTGGGGATTAAAACAGAGGGAAACAACCGATAATCTCAAAAGAAAAACCGTAACGTTTCTGGGGCTAAAACCACTCCAACATGCTAATTGCCTTCGGGTTCCTTGTTTCTTAGCGTTACAATGCGCTAACTTCTGTCTTTGCGGTTCCCTGTTGACCCAAAGCAGGTGCTTGGACTTAACTGGGAAGCATAAAGCGTGAAAAATACAGAGAGGGACTGGCATAGGGGAAATGGGCATGAAAATGTGCAGAATAGCTAGGGCAGAAGTGATAACATCTCTTACTGAGGAAATGACTTAGTATTACGTTCCATAACAAAATAAAATAAAATAAAATAAAATAAAATAAAATAAAATAAAATAAAATAAAATAAAATAAATTTTCTTTAAAGAGGAATCGCAGTTTAGTCACTACAGCAGAGTGCTGACCAAAATGTCTATTCTTTCCTTAGAGCACGAGCCCGTTATCACCTAACATACCAAAGAGATTACGCCCTAGAGTGCGGGCCGTGACCTGCAGCTCTTTCGCACTCCAGCAGCAGCCCCTCCACACATGAGCAGAGCCGTGGCCTCCGTGTCGAGCCGCTTCATTTTGGGAAGCAGTCTTTAAACAGGGCTACCAAACCACTCTCCACCTGTGCGTGCACCAAAGCCGTGATGGCAAAATCGTGATGCATCCATGGCCACAGTTTTTGGGAAGGGGAGGGTTCTTCCTCTCTGCTTCCAATACCTACATTTGTCTCCAGAAAAAAAAAAAAAAAAAGAAAGAAAAAAAGAAAAAAAGAAAAAAAAAAAAAAAAAAGCAGGGGAACAGAGGAAAGCTAAGATATCCAGTCCCAAGGATCAACGAAGGACTGCCGCATGACTGGTCCTACGATCTTAATGAAGCATCAGTGTTGCCGGCAACAGCTACTGCCGTGTCCGGAAGGGATGCTAATAACTACCATGAAAACACTTAAAAATAGTCCAGTCGAGCTTCCCTTCTCTCAGTGGGCCTCTGCGTTTCAGTACAAGAAGCATAGCCAGGGCAAAACCCAGCCATTTCAAAATGCAGGGAGATGTGTTGAGATATATGGTATCTCAGCACTTACTCTGAATTTTTTTTCCTATTTAATTTTTTTTTTTTTTTAAGTTCAACTGACCCTTCTGGTCACCAACTTTCTTTGTGTGGTTCACTCTAAGGATCCCTCTCCAAGAACAAAAAAGAAATCTCCGAGCTTTGATAGAGACTCTGGATGAAATTAAGAACTTCAAACCCCAGATTTTTGAAAAGAAAAACAGATGTCCTGTTTGTTGAGTATAAATAACTCCGTACGTGGAAACCTTTTCTTTTACGCCGCATTAAATTTTATTTAATGCTGGGTGCATTTAAACTAAACTAAACTTAAAAAAAAGGGGGGGGTGGAGGAGGGCAGCAAAATATGTGGGTGACAAACCTCTAAATCTTTTCCTCTCTCGAAAGAGAAAGAAACAGGCGGACGGGAAACCCTTCATCTGGATGAAAGCGCTCAATGTGTTTCCTAGCAGACCTGGCGAGCCTGCCCTGGTCAGTGCGGCGGCGAGGGAAGCGGGGAGCGGAGGCGGCGGCAGGGAGGCGCGGCCCCGGGGCAAAGCGGGGCGCACCCGCAGGTGCCCGCCCGGCCTCGGGCCCGCCCGGCCCCCGCAGCTCGGAGCGGCCCCCGCAGCTCGGAGCGGCCCCCGGCTGACTTACGTGAGCACGTAGTTGACGCTGACGATGCAGTGCGGGCGGGAGGAGCGGCTGTTGTGCACGATGGTGGCGTAGCTCTGCACCCACACCCAGCCGCCGTGCTTGGCCAGGAAGCGGTAGTACTTGGTGGTCACTTGCCCTTTCACCAGCACTGCGGGGACAAAGCGAGGAGAGCCTCAGCGTGGCTCCCGCCTCTGGTTGATCAGCCCCGGGAAGGGGCGCACGCTCCCCCCCCCCCCCCCCCCAGAGACCTGTGGGCAGCCAGAGGGTTTAGGAACTTCTTAGCGGCACATGGGGAAGCGGCGGGGATAAGGGTGGAGGCAGGGCTCATCTCAATACCTGAGATCATTATCTAAGGCTAATAGAGAAGATTGATAGGGCCGGTGTGTGTGTGTGTGTGTGTGACACCCCCCTCCATCCTGAAGTATCATCATCGAGGTTTTGTTCTATAAATCTGTCCTTGGGTTTTATCTCTTCTCGTTACACTGTCTGTAAGGAAACTTACCGGAAATTAATATCTTTTTTTTTTTTTTTACCTATCGGTGTATTAGTGTCATCATGATATCAAAATAAAGTACATCTCGCCGAATCAGGCTCGCTACTTCAGTCGAAATTAGATACACAGATAAGGTTTGTGAGACTTGATGGAAGTGAAGCAAAAGTATTTGAATTTCACTGGCATGTCTTTTTGGAGCAGGAAAAAAGGGTTTTCCTAACCAGAATTTGAAGAGACAAGAGCGCCTGAGATTTGTGCAGGGCAGTTCTTGTCCTACAACCAAAAGAAGAGGATGGGAAAATAGCCTTTTGTTGCCGAATCCCTCCGTTTGCCACCTGCGTCCAGCTCAGAGTTCAGTCTCTATCTAACCTTGTTTCACTAAAACCTGAAGAAGATTTTGCATACTCTGCCTTTCAGAGAGCTGGCTTTTCACATTCCGACCTAGAGGTAAATCCCAGCAACCCCAAAGTCCTCCTGCAAAGGGAGAAGGTGGGGGGCGGGGTTTTAAACAAGAAGTCTCCTTACACAAGTGATGTGCGCAACGCAGGTGAAAGGTGTCACAGCCATGGACGTGGTGGTAAAGGGTCTTCTCTATCAAGTCCTGGGGCTCGTAACCTGTTAGCTCAGCTACCCTGCAAGAGACACAAGCAGCAAATGTAAGTGGGTGAGAGGACAGGAGAGGAGGCCTGGAGAAGAAGGGATGGGCTAGGGGAATAGGATGTTTGGAAATCACCCCAGCTCTACCTGGAATCTAAGAATATGAGCTTCATGTCTAGGCTGGCCCGAAACATGAACATATTGCTGTGAAGCTTGATCTCCGTCACGGCGCTGGGCGGCAGCGAGTGGCCGACGGCGACCAAGCCAACATTTTGGTAGCAGCCGTCGAAGGGGGACATGTCCAGGCTGTACTGGCGGATCTTCAGGTACCCGCTGCAGTGAATGACCTGCCGGAGACACAGGAAAGCTTGGCGGCTACCCAGCAGGGGGGCAGGGTGCGCTGAGACAGGCGTTCCTCCCCACGAAGAGGGCCCGGACAATCGCTCCCATGCCCTGCCGGTGCGGCTGCCGGGCCCGCGGGAGCCGCTGACCATCGCCTCTGCCCTGGTAAACCGGCACCCTCTGGGAGTTTTCAGCGGTTCTATCCGGATTGAGGTTTCTTTTCCCCATGCTAGAGTTCAGCGTCGATCTAGGCCCATTAGAGTCAATGAGATTTTTTTTTTTCCCCCACTGGCTTAAGTGGTTTTTGGCCCACCTCCTAACTGCGCTTTTATTATTCTTCTGAAAAGGAGAGACGCGGAACTGCCAATCCAGTTCCGACTTTGAAATGAAGAGTGTATGCTCGTGAGAAACAGTTTACATGTGTGCATATGTCACATGTGTAAGATACGCCTGTTATATAGATGGAGCAGGATCAATCTATCGCCAAAAAGTACCTTTGATTCAAGTGTATCTCCTAAAGGTATCCTTGCACACGACTGCTGTCTGTTTCCACTCTTACTTCTCTGTTATTTAGATGTTTTTTCCTGGAGTTCAGCAGGTGTTCTTGGTCTACTGCACGTCGTGACACAGCATCTCGGGTTATGGGTGCAACCCTCTCCTCGGCGTGGCGTGGCTGACACCAAGCAGCGAGGAGGTAGGAGAGAGCGCCGGGCTCTCCTTACCCAGGAGCCCCGAGCAAAACCGTGTGAAGCACCTGATCAAAACCCTTGACTGGGAGAGCTACCTCTGCAGCTAATGAATTACTTAACAAAGAAATAAATTAACCCAGGGCTCCCTTGTATCACCTCAAAGCTGTCACGGGAAACCTCAGTGATAGCGCGAGATTTAGTTCAAAGAGAGAAAAAAAAAAGCCCACAAACAAGCATCAAGGGGACCTCGATTGCTTGATTTTGGTTTTGTGGTTTGAGCTCTTCAACCTGAAACTCTGAGAGAAATGAACCACATGAAGGCGTCCCGGGCTGGGAAAACCCCTGCGAGAAGAGGTGTTACTCCCTCTTGTCTCCCCATTTTCACAGCCTTCCCGGCACAGGCACGGGGGAAGGCTGGTGCCGTGGGGGAACGGGGAATCTGGCCGCTGGCACGCACCTTGTAGCCCCCGCAGGTGAGGCCCGCGTTCCTCTTGGCCAGGACGCACTTCATCCTCAGGAAGAAGGATCTCTCGATCTCGTACTCTGGGAAGGGGGAAAGGCAGAGGTGGAGTAAGCCACAGGCTTCGCTGGCTCTGCGCGGTCCCCTACGCGACGGCGGCGGCCAGGCGGGGCCGGGGGCTGTGTACTTTACCCTGCACGAAGTGCGAGTGGTACGGCTGGTGCGCCGTCAGCACCGCCGTCATCTCGTCGTGGTCGGCGGGGTGGATGTACTCGTAAATGCTGTTGCCGGTCAGCTCTACCTGTGAGAGAGGAGGAGGAGGAGGAAGGGGTTCGTCGTCAGCCCCGCACACCCTCTCCTCTCAGTCGCGGGGGTGGTGCAGGCAAGCACAGGGGCTAGCAGACCCCCCAGCGTACCTGCGACAAGCCCAGGTGCACCGAGGCAGTCTCCGAGATGTACATGATCTTGCCATCCGGAGCCACAACAAATATGAAACCGTCCAACGTCTGCAGAAAAGAGTTAAGAATATAAATAAATCAATAAATAGATCCATTAAATACCTGTCCCTCTGATTTATTTTAGCAAACAGGCGTCGATGCTCAGGCTCTGATTATTCAAAGAGTTGGAAGGCAGTGGGCAAATCTTGGACAAGAATCCCTCTAAAGCTCCTGGACCCCTGAGATACAATCCATTTCTCAGAGGGGCCGAGCTCAAAAGTAATGCCAAGAGCCTTGGAGGTATCCAAGAAGAGGTCCTAGCTACCCGGTGATTAATATGCGAGTCCCAGAAATCCCGAATGCTTCTATCCTATTTCAAATGTCACGGGGGGTTTAGTGCTTGCTTATTTTATAAGGAGAATTTAAGCAATCAAAGAGATTCTAAAACTCTCCACAGTGTAAATAATTTGTCAGGTACATTTCAGCAGACACAGATGGGAGTTCTGGGTGTACCAGGAGCAGAAAAGGCCCTCCGAAGGCCACACGATTCCACCAGAAACACGTGGTGATGGTCATCGCTAATATTCTTTAGTATTTCAGAGCGCTGTGAGTTCTCAGACCTGTCCCCCCTGATTTGTGTCTCTGCTAATGTCGGCTCCCGCTGAGCCCTTCTTGTCCCGGACAGCTTCCCTAACCTGTCGCTAGAGCCTCTCCCTGCCACCCCACTCTGAGCTTCAGAACATCGATGATACGTGTCACCTTGTTAATAAATTGGGGAAAAGTAGTGCTCCTGTATCTCTGGCACACACTGTGAATCCCTCCCTGTGGACGCAGTGTTTAGATGATTCTGAGGCAAAGGACCCAGAGGGACCAAGCCACAGCCTCAGTAAAACACACGACATTGAATCACAGCGGTTCACGTTTCTGAAGTGGTTCCCCTCCTGCCTGCCTTTCTATTAAACACTTGAACAGTTAAAAATTAGTCAAGGTGGCAGTTGAGAGCTCAGAAGAGGGAATTATTTCTTTAATCATTAATACCGTATGCTTGTCCTTTCCAGACTAGTACCTGCAAAAGGTGGGATCCCAGTTCCCGTCCAACATTATCAAGTGGGCTGGTTCGGCTGGAGTGGCCCCAGGCTTCTCCAAGTCCTGTTATTTAAGACAAACAAAAAAGAAAAGTAAGGTCAGGAGACGAAAAATTGACTCGTGTGGGCCTGATGGGGGGGAAGCATTTTTTCCTTGTATACACTCTAAAACATATATACATACAATCTTTGGAAAACCTCCAGATAAAAGCCTCTTCCGGGCAATTTTGTTTTTCAACATCTAATTCTTCAGAGAGAAAAATACCCGAATACTTATTTTGAGTTAACGGTGAAGATATTTTTTAAGACCTAAGAGAAAGAGCATGCCAGATCAAAGTGCTTTTCAGTGCTGCTTTCCGCTGCTGGGAACAGTCCCCCTTGAACTTCAGGGAAAGCATCCTAACCTCACGATTTCTCAGACAAATCACTGTCCAAGGAGAAGGACCGCCCTCCCTCCTGCCCCACGAAGTCTGTCTCCAGGATTCACCTCTATCCCTTCCATCTCTCCTCCTGCTGCTCCGGTGGGCGGGATGGTTCCCGCTGCAGGGAGGGGTGATGCGCCTCCATAGAGCCCCTTCCAGAAACTAATCTTTCGGGATTTGTCTAATGTTTTACACGCGTCTTGTTTTCTCCTATGCAAAGTGAGTAGTAATATAAGCCACGTGGAAGTTACTTCACCGAAATAAAGCTATTCACGAACCATGCCTTTTCGTGGTGTTGTTGCTGAAATAATTTAAACGGGTCAATTAAAACCTTAGAGGCTTGTGCCATGAAATAAGTCTCACTTCGAGAGGCACAGGCAGTAAGATAGAGTAAAAAGGAGGGGAAGCCTACAAATCCTGATCGATGGCTGGGACGGCAGGGGACCCGAGCCGGCGGGGTGTGCTCACCCCCGCAGTGTGGGTTCGGGAAAGGCAAGACCTCGTTTCCCAGTTATTTCGAGACAAACGGACGAGGTGCTGACAGCAGGCAGCGGCGGGCATTCCTCGCTATTGACCGGCCTCACCCAGGTGTTTGCCGGTCCCCACAGAGCTAACGGGGCATCCCTGCGCGGCCCCTGGGCGCTCTCCCCACCGCCGGAGCGGTGCGCCCTTCTCGTCCCCACCTTTCTCTTCCTTCTCTCCCCTTCCTCCTTCACCTCTTCACAACAACTTGTCTCTTCACCACTCCTACACTTTTCTCCTTCCTCTTTAACTTCACAGCCCTACAGGGGCAGGACACTCTCTGGCCCGTTCCTCATCTTCAGCATGTAGCAGGTCGCTAGTCAGAAACAGGCTCCTTCCTTCCCATTAATTTCTCCAGGCCAATTAACGGGGAGCCAGCCGCCAGGATGGAGGATCACCTCCGCCCCCTGTATTCAGGACGGAGCTGGCAAACCTTACACAGCTTCCAGGGAAAGAGAGGAAAGCCCACGGTAAATTTGTTTTTCCCGAGCTCCTCGGAGGTTTCTCTGCTGGGAAGCCAGGATGGCCCGCTAGCGCTGAGGCGGCTCCTTGCCACGTCCGCCCACCCGGAGGGAAATCTGAGTGACAGGTCTCTTAATTCAAGACTAAATCCGCACTGCCCGCCTATGATTTAAGTTGCTTATTAATCTAAGTTTACAGCTCTAATTATTCTTCTCCTAAAAGGGAAAACAACCCGACCCCAGCGGGTTAATGAACAGCTCACGGGCACCGCAGGCTAACCTCCCTCGGGAAGGCGGTTCTTCACGGCGCGCTGAGCTCCTCTATATGTTTCAGGTGGAAACCCCTCGCTGCCGGGCTCTGTCTGTTCGTGGTTTATAATTAAACGCTTTCGCTTGTCTACCTGAACCGGCTTTTTGAAATCCTGTCACATGAGACGATCTTTTGTGCTGCCCAGATGTTTGCAGCACTTGCAAGTCAGAGACTATTTCTAATCGTTGCCAATCCCAGCCTCTCCCAAATCGACGGCCTCTCCTGATGCCCCTTAAATACCGTTTTTAAAGATTATAAGAGAAAGCCCCCTCCACTAATTTTCCCTCCCCCCTCACTCCCCCGTCTATTCCCTTTAACATCCAATTTCCTTTTATCGAGGGGGCAAACTGTGATTTCTTGCACTTGACCTACCGCAGAAAATTCTGCAAATCCTTTGATTGTCTATTTAAAACAAAACAAGGAAATCAGCTCTCCCTTTTGCTCCAGGATTACGCTTGGAAACAAGATCTAAAGATTCTCTTGTAATTTGGAGAGCCAACAGCATAATAGCTTTCGAATAGAAACAAGCAGCTTTGTGAGGAGGAGGATAACTAAATCGTTTTTAGGCAAAGGATTTTCCCAGCTAAAGTGGCCGAAGACAAAGCAAAACATAATCTATTTTGGAAGATTTCCAAGTTATGCCACATTAACCTTAGCAGATAAAATTTGCTTTCTTCCCTGCGGCCCCTCCCCCACCGCGGTCTGGTTTATCATATTTACATAAGTAGCCTTAGAAGGGATGTATCTATTATGGATCTAAGGAGCTAGCGAGCTCACATTTCATTTGGAAATGCAGGGGAAGTTTTACTGTTGCTTAATACTTGATTCATTGTAGAACCATTTCCATTTAAATACCCCCGACCCACGGATTACCTCCATGGACTGGCTGCATGGGTTTTGTAATTTCCTGAAAATGAGATTTCGATTTATAAAACAAGAAACCAATTAGTAACCAAATGAGGCGAAGTAGATCCACTAAAATTGACCTAATCCCACAGGCACCATTTAGGTCAGTTCTTGGCGAATGAATGATGAGCAACCGTCTAACATAAGCTCAAGGCATCATCCAGCTGTGTTATTCAAACAGAAAAAGAATTTCTAAAAAAATGGATCGAGCATTTATTTCAGAATGAATTTGATACTCTTGCCAAAATATAGATTATATGCTCCTGCCTAACAAACTCTTCCTCCTAGCTAACAATCTCTTTCACTCAGTGAACTTTTTTTCCTGAGAAAAACTGTGTCACGAGAAATCGCCTGCTATTGTGAGGGGGGGAGGGAAAGGAAAAAAAAGGAAATAAGAAAAAAAATCTAAAAATACTTTTAAAAGGAGAAGAAAAGAAACACATTTTATCCAGCCTATCGCTCATCGTTACCCAATAGCCTTCACCTATATTGCGCGGAACCTGCGCGGAGCGAGCGTGCTGACTCATCGTTTCTCTCAGCATTTTCCAGTGGAAAGACACTGTGCTTTCCACATCAGAAAGCATGTCCATCGGTTTCATGGCCTCGGTACACCGGCGGGTCCCTGTGAAATGCCTTGCCCACCCCCGGCACTGAGAGAGCCGCTCCGCAGCGCCAGCCTGTCCCCCAGGCCGGGCGCACAGCCAGACCTGCCGCGCTGCACTGCCCTGGTCCTGTCCTTCCTTCCCCTCATCTTTTGATTGATGCAAGCCTTGATGTCGACAGCCAATGGAACCAGGGGCTGGGTGGGCAGCGTCCCTATCCAGTGGCGATACTGTTTCAAGAAGCTCCTCTGTCCCACGGAAGGGGGAAGAGATTCCTGAATCGTTTCTAATTTGATCTAGGCAAGGACGGAGGAAGGCAGGCACAGGGAAATGAGACTCCGAGAAGCCAGGGCAGCTCCTTGGCCCTGGTTGATCTCCGGGTTACTTGTCCCTCTGTGAGCATCTGCAGCGCAGAGCCCATCTCGACCCCGTCCTTTGTCTGGCAATAGCAAAGGGGGGCGGGGGTGGCGGTGGGGGTAGGATGGCCAGAAGATGCAAGCCCTTATCTACTTTGCGCTGATTTGCCGGCTTTTAAAAGCAGTTGCGGCGCTTTCCCCAGCGGACTCTCCGTCATGAAACCTCAGTGCAATCCGGATTCACTGTAGCGGGCGACTTGACGCCCCCGTTTAAAAAACACTTAGTGGAGAGCCCATTCTGAGCTCCAGACCCACTGCTTTGGGGCCAGACCCTGAAGCCTTGGGCACCCTTGGGAACCCTTGGACACCCCTCCGGGGGCTTGCCCCTGCCCGGCGCACCGCCCCGCACGACAGGGCGAGGCCCAGGGAAGCTGGTTTGGAGACGAAGCCCCGTAGGCAGGGAATTCTTTCCTGTTGCTGTGGATGGGCAGAGGGAGAGGATGCTGGGCTCTATGGAGGCAGCCCGCTGCCGTGGGACAACGCTGGGAGCCTGCCCGAGGCGGCAACCGCAGGGAGTCTTTCCCTAGTCGGGACCCAGCAAGTCCATGGCGCGTTCCTCAAAACTCCCTCTCCGGGCAGCGGCCCCCGCCGCCGCTTTTCCAGATCTCCCCGCCGTCTCCCGGGGGCCGCGGCCCGGAGACGTCTCCGTATGCTTTGGTTTCGCTGCGTTTTCTTTGCCCTTTCAAGAGCCGCTCTATGGTTATTAAAAAAGGAGGAGCAGCAGCTCCCTCCTCTCCCTCCGGCGCCGAGGGGATGCTGACCCCACTGAGGATGCGGGATGCGGGACCCCCGCTCACCTCCGCCCAGGGGCTCGCCCCTTCTCCGCTGCACCGTGGCGGGCCGGGCCCCGCAAGCCGCCCCCGACGTGCTGGGCAGGCCGAGGAGGGCCCGGGCACGGGCACCGGCTTCGTTCAACCTGCCCGGCAAAGCCGCTCTACAGGGAGGACGAGAATGTCACCTTCGTGAGCCGCTCCTCAGGCAGCACCTTCCCTGCCTCCCGCTGCCCCTCGCCGGAGCTGCTGCCGCCTTAATACCAAGGGACAAGCGGGGCATGAGAGTTGTTTGGGAAGAGGGAGGCAGGACAGCTGAGTCTCCATCTCCCACGCGGTCATTCTCCCTCTCTCTCGAGGGAAGATGACAAACAACAGCTCCGGGAGTCGCGGGAGCAGAAGCTGCACGTCCTAGTCACCGGCAAGTCAAAAGGCAACTGGATGTTGTATGGAGGAATTAGCTTGATTCGATTAACCATTTAATTAAATCGTCTGCCGCCAGCACTTAGTTCTGCCACCGCCTAACGCCAGACAGGGCTGATTTCCCAGTTAATTTAACAGGCAGTGGTTAATGATAACTCAAAATCTCGGCCAATTGAGGCTTCTGTGAAGGACTGGGTCGCGTTGGAGGGCTCAGATGGAATAGAATAAGCTATGCTAAAAAAAAAAAAAAGAAAAAAAAAAAGAAAAAAAAAGCTGCTCATTTCCACTGCCTGCGGATGCCATTAGCAAGGTTTTGTGAAGATTTATTATCTCGGTAAATCACACGTATTCATTTGAAACAGAGATAAATTAGCATCCCTCTTGCTTTATAAAAATAATAATAACAGGGAGGAAAAGCCCTGTTGGCTAAACAAACATCGCTGTTAAGAAAATGGTAGTGGAAATAATGCCGAGGCTGTTTCACTATAGAAAGTAATACCAGGATTTTGGCACACACGGGGTAGCGGAATTGCGCTTTGAAATGCAAACAAACGAAACCATGTCCAAATTGGAGAGAGGGGAAAAAATTCGGGGCATTTTCGAGCACCAACTACTTATTCGTTTCTCCAGAAGACGCAAATTCAAGTAGCCCTTATTTCGAAGAAATAGGGGAAGAAAGGATTTGCATCAACGCAAACACTGTTTATAAGCAAGTTGGAAAATATTCTCCAATGTAAAAACTGTCCTACGTTTCCAAAGGAAGTATGATTCCCCCCCTCCCCCCCCCGCTCTTCTTATTAAGTATTCCTTCTAAAATATAAATCGGAGGGTTTGTTTTTTGGTTTTTGGTTTTTTAAAACGATCCTGCTAGTAGTTTAGTTCTGCTCTTCACATTTTAAGTTCACATCAAGACTGGAATTAAACAGAGTTTAGCGTGGAGAGTAAATTGCTGCTTAAATGAGAAAAACTTCTGTAAGAAAATAAACACTGAAACCTAATGCTCAATCATTTCCCTTTGCAGCAAGAAAAACAGCTTTAAATCACCTATCCACGTGGGAAACGGATTTTTTTTTTCGTTGATCTCTTCCCCCTTCAAAATAAAACAAGGTTAAGGGTTTCAATATTGAAATGTTAACCATCCTATTCGGCGAAAGTTTATGTAAACGGAGTCTCTGCTTTTGTCTCGAAAAGCAAACGCCTCTCTGCGCCAAAACGATCCCTTCCCACTAGGACAGACTACAAACCCTCCTTTTGCATCTCTGGTCGCGGGTGGAGAATAGGACCTTTAAAATATTCCTAACTTAAAAATAAAAACAAAACCCAAACAAAAATAATTTATTGTGCCACCTGGTTTGTTTTTGGTTTTGGGGGTTTTTGGGGTTTTTTTGGGTGTTATTAATTTTTTTTCCCCCTTCCCTTCTGGATACCACCGAAGGTCAGTGAAGAATTACCCCGCAATAGTAATAGTGATCGCATCGTTTTTGGTGGAAAATTCTTTTAGACACCATGAAGATTTTTCTACTTGTTATTTGCACCCATGTTACTTACCATTAGCTATTTAATGTTAATTTGAAATGTTGGTATTTCTTTTTAATGAACGTTAAATCGGAAATTAATTTATTAAGAAGTCCTGCTTGAAAAAACAAACAACCCTTAAAATTCTTCCTTACTGTCCTCAGAAAATTTGCAGGTATTCACTCTTTCCAAAGCTGCCTGATCACCGAAAAGCAGTATAGGTCTTACACACTTTCTCCTCCTGGAAAGAAGTGTTTTAGTACTGTAACGGTGCAAGAAACCTACGTCTTGCACTTTTCGTCCTTGACAGTTTTAATCTGCTGAAGATCTAATGAAGTGGAATTAGGCGTAGAAAGAACAACCCAGACATTTCCATAACTTGTGAGAATTGCACAAGCATTACGAGAGAGAGCTCGTAGAAAAATCTCTGCCCGGTTTGTCAAGCCTGTCCAGTGCCACTGCCTTGTGTTTAGATGTCTGGGGCTAAAAAGGAAACTCCAAGTGCTTATTTTGTGTGTGACTCTCCTGGCATTTCAAACCCAGAAAACGCTTGTTTCCAAAACGAACCCGAAATCTACCCACCTTCTTTCTCTATAGGGACCTTTCAGACACAAAAATATGCAGACAAGAGCACACCAATTCTCTCCGCCCTGTCGCCAGCCCCGCGTGTGCGCGGCGATGAGGAGCGTATATCTTTCTGTACGTGATTATTTACAACCAACTCTATGCAAGCGCTCTCTGGGCAGATGGAAATTTGCTCTTGTACCGGGGAGAAGGGATATGAGTTACTCTGGAAGTGCAGCTCGCTCTTACGGAGACAACATTTCTCTGCCATGACTCCTCCAAGATCTCTTTAAATGTACTACATGACATTTTGCCGTGCTCCCGAGCCTCCTGCTACCCATCTCCAGCGTTTTGGCCAACTCACAGGGTCTGTCCCCATGCTTGTATCGCTTTCCTCCCCAGGGAAATACAGTCGAAAGGAGCCCCATTACATCCATCCGACATCCCTATCCTGCCTTCTCCGTTCATGAAGATTTGTCTTTTCCGTGGGTCATTTCCCCGGCTGCCACTACCTATTCTCCCTTCCCAGAGAAGCGATGACTTTTTTTTTTTTTTTTTTTTTTTTTTTTTTTTTCCTGGATGGGAGTACTGGAAAACCAGAATAGCCCCCCTCTTCCTTGCCTCCCTACGCTCGTACGCAGCCGGACAAGCACAAACACACCCTCAATGGAAACGCAAGCTGCTCCGCCGCGTTCCCGGAGCCCACTGCGTCCCCCAGGGTCCCGGGAAAAATCACCCGGGCTCGGCTCCCGCACGGCCAGGCACAGGGGCAGCGCCGGGAGGCCGCTCATGTGAGCCTCGCTCGCGTTTAATCGGGCACGGGCGAGCGCAGGGAAACCCGCGGGATCGGGGCCGAGCCGGGCCCCGTTCCCCGCCTCCTCGGAAGTACGTGGGAAGGAGAGGGAGCCCGCGTGGGCCGGCGGGGAAGCCGCCCGGCTCCACGCCACGTTGCGCCCCCCGTTCTCGGGCCTTGTGCCCCGCTCGCAGCGCGCCCCGGCAGAGACCCTGCTCGGGGATGCGCGGCCCCGGGGATGCGGGTCCCGCGTGGGTCTGCAGCCCGCTCGGCGCCGGGCCTCCCGCGGCAGCGCCTCGGAGGGGCGAGCCCTCCCGAGCCTGCTCCCTGCCTTTCTTTCTAAAGCGCAGTTTGCCTTTAATGAGGCTGCGAAGGCTCCGCTGCCCCCCGAGCCCCGCTCAGCCGCCCCGCTGCCTCCGCACTCAAATTAGCATCTGCTGCGGCCGGCGGCGGCCCCGGCCCGGCGCGCTTCGCCACACGGTTCCCCAGGGCATTCAGGCATCCTGCGCTGCCACCGAGGGATGGAGATCAGCTATTCTTCTCTTCCCGTGATTACTCACAGCCTACAAGCAACACCATATGCTTCTTCTGATCAAACAACCCGCTACATAGGCACCAGTAATTGACGAGACCTGCTCGAAATCACGCAGAAAGGTAGCCTACTGAGACCGCAGGAGTTGACAAATCATTGCTAATAATCCTTTTAGGAACATCATGGGCATCAGGGTTTGCAATAGCTTTATTTTTATAAAGTATGCGCTGACAGCATAAAGGACAACTCCGTCTCCTTTGAAACAGAGCACTGTCCCGCATAATGATCTTCAAGGTGGCAGAGCAAATATAAGAGGAAAGTAGCTTGACGAAGAATTTAATCATTATTTTTAAAGGTTTCATTTAACCCCTTCTTTGGTTACAAGTGACTCGATGATATGAAAATTGTTTCAAGAAATTATTGTAAAATGCACTGGATTGGAAATTACTGCTGTGGACTTTAGGTATAAACGTTCCTCCGTAACCTGGGGTGGGGGGGATTACCTCCCCCGTCCAAATGACTACCACATTGCATATTTATTTTTAAAAGTAGAATTAGTACCAGTAGTCCACAAATTTAACCTGGAAAAAAAATTAAAACCCCCTCAAACCACCAAATCAGACAAAACAAAATCAAAACAAAACCCGGCCATATTCACTCTCTTAATTTGTAAAAAATACAGGCCAACCGAGTTGAGATACATCTGTAAAAAACTCGTGGGTACGTAGCTGTATTATGTTGTTTCTTATGTACACTCACTTTTCAACAAAAGATGCAGCGAATTTTGTATTAGGTCAGGGAAGGGGAAAAAAAAAGCTCTTGATGCTTTTTTTTTCAAACAGACCACAACTCCATCGAGTTGATCTAAATAAAAGGTTCGTGAATTTTTTTAATTTTTTCCCCCTACATCTTATAAAATCAATAGAGTGAGAACACGGAAGAACTTTATTCTGACTCTCTTAACTGTGTGCTGTTTGTTTTTCTTGGCAGCCGATCTAGAACACCAAAGGCGGTCGCTTTAGATCCTAATTCTGTTTAAAAGCAGAAGACACTTCGGGACGCTTAAGTTTTCTTTTGCTAGACAGGAGAGGTTTTGCTGCCGTGGAAGGCAACGTGAAGTTTACTGTTGCCTGGCGAGGAGAATCATGTCTAGGCTGGGCCGCTGGTTTTGCAGCACTGGCCGGTATGGGGGATTGAATATGTCTGGGTGCAAACCTCCTGCTAAAATTTTCCGAGGTTGATTAACGCCCTCAAACTGCCCTAGTGACCCTCAGAACGAGACACAGCACACTGATGATGTGATTCAGAGCACTCGACTTATTTATTTAGCCTGGGTGTGAGCACGCCTGCACGCGTGTCCTGTACCTGTACACCGCACCTTTCCTGGAGAGCTGAACTAAGGCTTTAGGACTTTGCATAGACTTATGTAAATATTTACCCATATACTAACTCGCCCTCACAGAATGACTATAAATAGGGGTGAATCATGCCCTCTTAGGCCTCGCGTGTGCTTGGTAGGGGATGCACATATGACTGGGAGACTGGGGGAAAAGAAAACCCGGGTTTGCTGTAGCAGAACACACAGCAGAGCTCAGTGCCTTCAAGTGTTGACAAAAGCACCATAAGTCTCCAACCAAACCTGTCACAGATAGGAGCTAAAGGGAAAGTATTTACAACAGAGGAAAGTGGCAGCGGAGGACACCCTGTCTCTGAGCACAGCCCAAAGGATTGACCCTTTTTTTTTTTTTTTTAATGTAGAAGTGATAATTGACACCTGGATCAGAATGAAAATAGAGGCGAACAGGCATTTCCACCTACCTTCTGGAAAAACCACTCTCATTTTTAAATAGCTGGTGGTGAGTCTGATTATGGATGCTTTGTCCAGCTGAGAGGTGATAGCGGAGGGCAGGGGTAGTAATTTAGCCAGTTCATAAAATTCACTGTTTTCTTTCTCCCGTCTAGTCCGGGCAGCATTTTTGGACTTCTCTTTCATTGTGTTTTTTTCCCGCTTCCTTGCTACAATTTAAACTCCAGAGATTCATCCAAAGGTGGAAGGGAAACTCATCTGCAATTCATCTCTCCGGAGCATTAGGCTGTGATTGTGAGCGGGGCCATTACTCAGAAAAAACGTTCTGTTGTGTAAATGCAAACAAGTATTGAAGAGGTGATCTTAAAAAAAAAAAAAAAAAAAAAAAAAAAAAAAAAAAAAAAAAAAAAT